>JAYJMR010000027.1:0-289111 GCA_037074705.1 Zhengitettix transpicula
TTCTTTTTTTCACAATTTTAGAAAATACAGAAAAATGCCTGTAACTCCTAAACCGTAAGCGATAGAGGGCTAAAAACACCGGATTCGTGTTCAGCAAGGTCGCTTCCTTAAGAAAAGTCACATCATTTTTTCTTTTTTTCACAATTTTAGAAAATACAGAAAAATGCCTGTAACTCCTAAACCATAAGAGATAGAGGGCTAAAAACACCGGATTCGTGTTCAGCAAGGTCGCTTCCTTAAGAAAAGTCACATCATTTTTTCTTTTTTTCACAATTTTAGAAAATACAGAAAAATGCCTGTTACTCCTAAACCGTAAGAGATAGAGGGCTAAAAACACCGGATTCGTGTTCAGCAAGGTCGCTTCCTTAAGAAAAGTCACATCATTTTTTATTTTTTTCACATATTTAGAAAATACAGAAAAATGCCTGTAACTCCTAAACCGTAAGCGATAGAGGGCTAAAAACACCGGATTCGTGTTCAGCAAGGTCGCTTCCTTAAGAAAAGTCACATCATTTTTTCTTTTTTTCACAATTTTAGAAAATACAGAAAAATGCCTGTAACTCCTAAACCATAAGAGATAGAGGGCTAAAAACACCGGATTCGTGTTCAGCAAGGTCGCTTCCTTAAGAAAAGTCACATCATTTTTTCTTTTTTTCACAATTTTAGAAAATACAGAAAAATGCCTGTAACTCCTAAACCATAAGAGATAGAGGGCTAAAAACACCGGATTCGTGTTCAGCAAGGTCGCTTCCTTAAGAATAGTGACATCATTTTTTCTGTTTTTCACAATTTTAGAAAATACAGAAAAATGCCTGTAACTCCTAAACCGTAAGAGATAGAGGGCTAAAAACACCGGATACGTGTTCAGCAAGGTCGCTTCCTTAAGAAAAGTCACATCATTTTTCTTTTTTTCACAATTTTAGAAAATACAGAAAAATGCCTGTAACTCCTAAACCGTAAGCGATAGAGGGCTAAAAACACCGGATTCGTGTTCAGCAAGGTCGCTTCCTTAAGAAAAGTCACATCATTTTTTCTTTTTTTCACAATTTTAGAAAATACAGAAAAATGCCTGTAACTCCTAAACCATAAGAGATAGAGGGCTAAAAACACCGGATTCGTGTTCAGCAAGGTCGCTTCCTTAAGAAAAGTCACATCATTTTTTCTTTTTTTCACAATTTTAGAAAATACAGAAAAATGCCTGTAACTCCTAAACCGTAAGAGATAGAGGGCTAAAAACACCGGATTCGTGTTCAGCAAGGTCGCTTCCTTAAGAAAAGTCACATCATTTTTTCTTTTTTTCACAATTTTAGAAAATACAGAAAAATGCCTGTAACTCCTAAACCGTAAGCGATAGAGGGCTAAAAACACCGGATTCGTGTTCAGCAAGGTCGCTTCCTTAAGAAAAGTCACATCATTTTTTCTTTTTTTCACAATTTTAGAAAATACAGAAAAATGCCTGTAACTCCTAAACCGTAAGCGATAGAGGGCTAAAAACACCGGATTCGTGTTCAGCAAGGTCGCTTCCTTAAGAAAAGTCACATCATTTTTTCTTTTTTTCACAATTTTAGAAAATACAGAAAAATGCCTGTAACTCCTAAACCGTAAGAGATAGAGGGCTAAAAACACCGGATTCGTGTTCAGCAAGGTCGCTTCCTTAAGAAAAGTCACATCATTTTTTCTTTTTTTCACAATTTTAGAAAATACAGAAAAATGCCTGTAACTCCTAAACCGTAAGAGATAGAGGGCTAAAAACACCGGATTCGTGTTCAGCAAGGTCGCTTCCTTAAGAAAAGTCACATCATTTTTTATTTTTTTCACAATTTTAGAAAATACAGAAAAATGCCTGTAACTCCTAAACCGTAAGAGATAGAGGGCTAAAAACACCGGATTCGTGTTCAGCAAGGTCGCTTCCTTAAGAAAAGTCACATCATTTTTTCTTTTTTTCACAATTTTAGAAAATACAGAAAAATGCCTGTAACTCCTAAACCATAAGTGATAGAGGGCTAAAAACACCGGATTCGTGTTCAGCAAGGTCGCTTCCTTAAGAAAAGTCACATCATTTTTTCTTTTTTTCACAATTTTAGAAAATACAGAAAAATGCCTGTAACTCCTAAACCATAAGAGATAGAGGGCTAAAAACACCGGATTCGTGTTCAGCAAGGTCGCTTCCTTAAGAAAAGTCACATCATTTTTTCTTTTTTTCACAATTTTAGAAAATACAGAAAAATGCCTGTAACTCCTAAACCGTAAGAGATAGAGGGCTAAAAACACCGGATTCGTGTTCAGCAAGGTCGCTTCCTTAAAAAAGTCACATCATTTTTTTCTTTTTTTCACAATTTTAGAAAATACAGAAAAATGCCTGTAACTCCTAAACCGTAAGAGATAGAGGGCTAAAAACACCGGATTCGTGTTCAGCAAGGTCGCTTCCTTAAGAAAAGTCACATCATTTTTTCTTTTTTTCACAATTTTAGAAAATACAGAAAAATGCCTGTAACTCCTAAACCGTAAGAGATAGAGGGCTAAAAACACCGGATTCGTGTTCAGCAAGGTCGCTTCCTTAAGAATAGTGACATCATTTTTTCTGTTTTTCACAATTTTAGAAAATACAGAAAAATGCCTGTAACTCCTAAACCGTAAGAGATAGAGGGCTAAAAACACCGGATTCGTGTTCAGCAAGGTCGCTTCCTTAAGAAAAGTCACATCATTTTTTCTTTTTTTCATAATTTTAGAAAATACAAAAAATGCCTGTAACTCCTAAACCGTAAGCGATAGAGGGCTAAAAACACCGGATTCGTGTTCAGAAAGGTCGCTTCCTTAAGAAAAGTCACATCATTTTTTCTTTTTTTCACAATTTTAGAAAATACAGAAAAATGCATGTCACTCCTAAACCGTAAGAGATAGAGGGCTAAAAACACCAGATTCGTGTTCAGCAAGGTCGCTTCCTTAAGAAAAGTCACATCATTTTTTTTTCACAATTTTAGAAAATACAGAAAACAGCCTGTAACTCCTAAACCGTAAGCGATAGAGGGCTAAAAACACCGGATTCGTGTTCAGCAAGGTCGCTTCCTTAAGAAAAGTCACACCATTTTTTCTTTTTTTCACAATTTTAGAAAATACAGAAAAATGCCTGTAACTCCTAAACCGTAAGAGATAGAGGGCTAAAAACACCGGATTCGTGTTCAGAAAGGTCGCTTCCTTAAGAAAAGTCACATCATTTTTTCTTTTTTTCACAATTTTAGAAAATACAGAAAAATGCCTGTAACTCCTAAACCGTAAGCGATAGAGGGCTAAAAACACCGGTTTCGTGTTCAGCAAGGTCGCTTCCTTAAGAAAAGTCACATCATTTTTTCTTGTTTTCACAATTTTAGAAAATACATAAAAATGCCTGTAACTCCTAAACCGTAAGCGACAGAGGGCTAAAAACACCGGATTCGTGTTCAGCATGGTCACTTCCTTAAGAAAAGTCACATCATTTTTTCTTTTTTTCACAATTTTAGAAAATACAGAAAAATGCCTGTAACTCCTAAACCATAAGAGATAGAGGGCTAAAAACACCGGATTCGTGTTCAGCAAGGTCGCTTCCTTAAGAAAAGTCACATCATTTTTTCTTTTTTTCACAATTTTAGAAAATACAGAAAAATGCCTGTTACTCCTAAACCGTAAGAGATAGAGGGCTAAAAACACCGGATTCGTGTTCAGCAAGGTCGCTTCCTTAAGAAAAGTCACATCATTTTTTCTTTTTTTCACATATTTAGAAAATACAGAAAAATGCCTGTAACTCCTAAACCGTAAGCGATAGAGGGCTAAAAACACCGGATTCGTGTTCAGCAAAATCGCTTCCTTAAGAAAAGTCACATAATTTTTTATTTTTTTCACAATTTTAGAAAATACAGAAAAATGCCTGTAACTCCTAAACCATAAGAGATAGAGGGCTAAAAACACCGGATTCGTGTTCAGCAAGGTCGCTTCCTTAAGAAAAGTCACATCATTTTTTCTTTTTTTCACAATTTTTGAAAATACAGAAAAATGCCTGTAACTCCTATACCATAAGAGATAGAAGGCTAAAAACACCGGATTCGTGTTCAGCAAGGTCGCTTCCTTAAGAATAGTGACATCATTTTTTCTGTTTTTCACAATTTTAGAAAATACAGAAAAATGCCTGTAACTCCTAAACCGTAAGAGATAGAGGGCTAAAAACACCGGATTCGTGTTCAGCAAGGTCGCTTCCTTAAGAAAAGTCACATCATTTTTTCTTTTTTTCACAATTTTAGAAAATACAGAAAAATGCCTGTTACTCCTAAACCGTAAGAGATAGAGGGCTAAAAACACCGGATTCGTGTTCAGCAAGGTCGCTTCCTTAAGAAAAGTCACATCATTTTTTCTTTTTTTCACAATTTTAGAAAATACAGAAAAATGCCTGTAACTCCTAAACCGTAAGCGATAGAGGGCTAAAAACACCGGATTCGTGTTCAGCAAGGTCGCTTTCTTAAGAAAAGTCACATCATTTTTTCTTTTTTTCACAATTTTAGAAAATACAGAAAAATGCCTGTAACTCCTAAACCGTAAGCGATAGAGGGCTAAAAACACCGGATTCGTGTTCAGAAAGGTCGCTTCCTTAAGAAAAGTCACATCATTTTTTCTTTTTTTCACAATTTTAGAAAATACAGAAAAATGCATGTCACTCCTAAACCGTAAGAGATAGAGGGCTAAAAACACCAGATTCGTGTTCAGCAAGGTCGCTTCCTTAAGAAAAGTCACATCATTTTTTTTTCACAATTTTAGAAAATACAGAAAACAGCCTGTAACTCCTAAACCGTAAGCGATAGAGGGCTAAAAACACCGGATTCGTGTTCAGAAAGGTCGCTTCCTTAAGAAAAGTCACACCATTTTTCTTTTTTTCACAATTTTAGAAAATACAGAAAAATGCCTGTAACTCCTAAACCGTAAGAGATAGAGGGCTAAAAACACCGGATTCGTGTTCAGAAAGGTCGCTTCGTTAAGAAAAGTCACATCATTTTTTCTTTTTTTCACAATTTTAGAAAATACAGAAAAATGCCTGTAACTCCTAAACCGTAAGCGATAGAGGGCTAAAAACACCGGTTTAGTGTTCAGCAAGGTCGCTTCCTTAAGAAAAGTCACATCATTTTTTCTTGTTTTCACAATTTTAGAAAATACATAAAAATGCCTGTAACTCCTAAACCGTAAGCGACAGAGGGCTAAAAACACCGGATTCGTGTTCAGCATGGTCACTTCCTTAAGAAAAGTCACATCATTTTTTCTTTTTTTCACAATTTTAGAAAATACAGAAAAATGCCTGCAACTCCTAAACCATAAGAGATAGAGGGCTAAAAACACCGGATTCGTGTTCAGCAAGGTCGCTTCCTTAAGAAAAGTCACATCATTTTTTCTTTTTTTCACAATTTTTGAAAATACAGAAAAATGCATGTAACTCCTATACCATAAGAGATAGAAGGCTAAAAACACCGGATTCGTGTTCAGCAAGGTCGCTTCCTTAAGAATAGTGACATCATTTTTTCTGTTTTTCACAATTTTAGAAAATACAGAAAAATGCCTGTAACTCCTAAACCGTAAGAGATAGAGGGCTAAAAACACCGGATTCGTGTTCAGCAAGGTCGCTTCCTTAAGAAAAGTCACATCATTTTTTCTTTTTTTCACAATTTTAGAAAATACAGAAAAATGCCTGTTACTCCTAAACCGTAAGAGATAGAGGGCTAAAAACACCGGATTCGTGTTCAGCAAGGTCGCTTCCTTAAGAAAAGTCACATCATTTTTTCTTTTTTTCACAATTTTAGAAAATACAGAAAAATGCCTGTAACTCCTAAACCGTAAGCGATAGAGGGCTAAAAACACTGGATTCGTGTTCAGCAAGGTCGCTTTCTTAAGAAAAGTCACATCATTTTTTCTTTTTTTCACAATTTTAGAAAATACAGAAAAATGCCTGTAACTCCTAAACCGTAAGCGATAGAGGGCTAAAAACACCGGATTCGTGTTAAGCAATGTCGCGATTCCTTAAGAAAAGTCACATCATTTTTCTTTTTTTCACAATTTTAGAAAATACAGAAAAATGCCTGTAACTCCTAAACCGTAAGAGATAGAGGGCTAAAAACACCAGATTCGTGTTCAGCAAGGTCTCTTCCTTAAGAAAAATCACATCATTTTTTTTTCACAATTTTAAAAAATACAGAAAAATGCCTGTAACTCCTAAACCGTAAGCTATAGAGGGCTAAAAACACCGGATTCGTGTTCAGCAAGGTCGCTTTCTTAAGAAAAGTCACATCATTTTTTCTTTTTTTCACAATTTTAGAAAATACAGAAAAATGATTGTAACTCCTAAACCATAAGAGATAAAGGGCTAAAAACACCGGATTCGTGTTCAGCAAGGTCGCTTTCTTATGAATAGCGGGGACACGGAGTGCGGGGACACGGAGTGCGGGAACACGGAGTGCGGGGACACTGAGTGCGGGGACACTGTGTGCGGGGACACTGTGTGCGGGGACACTGTGTGCGGGGACACGGAGTGCGGGGACACGGAGTGCGGGGACACGGAGTGCTGGGACACTGAGTGCGGGGACACTGTGTGCGGGGACACTGTGTGCGGGGACACTGTGTGCGGGGACACGGAGTGCGAGGACACGGAGTGCGGGGACTCGGAGTGCGGGGTCACGAAATGCGGGGACACTGAGTGCGGGGACACTGTGTGCGGGGACACTGAGTGCTGGGACACTGATTGTGGGGACACTGTGTGCGGGGACACTGTGTGCGGGGACACTGTGTGCGGGGACACTGATTGCTGGGACGCTGAGTGCAGGGACACTGAGTGCGGGGACACTGTGTGCGGGGACACTGTTTGCGGGGACACTGTGTGCGGGGACACGGTGTGCGGGGACACGGAGTGCGGGGACACGAAGTGCGAGGAAAGTGTTTGCGGGGACACTGAGTGCGGTGACACGGAGTGCGGAGACACGGAGTGCGGAGACACGGAGTGCGGGGACACTGTGTGCGGGGACACTGTGTGCGGGGACACTGAGTGCGGGGACACTGTGTGCGGGGACACTGATTGCTGGGACACTGAGTGCTGGGACACTGAGTGCGGGGACACTGTGTGCGGGGACACTGTGTGCGGGGACACTGTGTGCGGGGACACGGAGTGCGAGGACACGGAGTGCGGGGACACGGAGTGCGGGGACACTGTGTGCGGGGACACTGTGTGTGGGGACACGGAGTGCGGGGACACGGAGTGCGGGGAAAGTGAGTGCGGGGACACGGTGGCGGGGACACGGAGTGCGGAGACACGGAGTGCGGAGACACGGAGTGCGGGGACACTGTGTGCGGGGACACTGTGTGCGGGGACACTGAGTGCGGGGACACTGTGTGCGGGGACACTGATTGCTGGGACACTGAGTGCTGGGACACTGAGTGCGGGGACACTGTGTGCGGGGACACTGTGTGCGGGGACACTGTGTGCGGGGACACGGAGTGCGAGGACACGGAGTGCGGGGACACGGAGTGCGGGGACACGGAGTGCGGGGACACTGTGTGCGAGGACACTGTGTACGGGGACACGGAGTGCGGGGACACGGAGTGCGGGGACACGGAGGGCGGGGACACGGAGTGCGGGGACACGGAGTTCGATGACACGGAGTGCGGGAACACTGTGTGCGGGGACACTGAGTGCGGGGACACTGTGTGCGGGGACACTGTGTGCGGGGACACTGTGTGCGGGGACACGGAGTGCGGGGACACGGAGTGCGGGGACACGGAGTGCGGGGACACGGAGTGCGGCGACACAGAGTGCGGGGAAAGTGAGTGCGGGGACACGGATTGCGGGGACACGGAGTGCGGGGACACTGAGTGCGGGGACACGGAGTGCGGGGACACGGAGTGCGGGGACACGGAGTGCGGGGACACTGTGTGCGGGGACACTGTGTGCGGGGACACGGAGTGCGGGGACACGGAGTGCGGGGACACGGAGTGCGGAGACACGGAGTGCGGGGACACGGAGTGCGGGGACACGGAGTGCGGGGAAAGTGAGTGCGGGGACACGGAGTGCGGGGACACGGAGTGCGGGGACACGGAGTGCGGAGACACGGAGTGCGGAGACACGGAGTGCGGGGACACTGTGTACGGGGACACTGTGTGCGGGGACACTGATTGCTGGGACGCTGAGTGCCGGGACACTGAGTGCGGGGACACTGTGTGCGGGGACACGGTGAGCGGGGACACGGAGTGCGGGGACACGGAGTGCGAGGAAAGTGTGTGCGGGGACACTGAGTGCGGGGACACTGTGGTCGGGGACACTGATTGCAGGGACACTTAGTGCTGGGACACTGAGTGCGGGGACACTGTGTGCGGGGACACTGTGTGCGGGGACACGGAGTGCGGGGACACGGAGTGCGGGGACACGGAGTGCGGGGACACGGAGTGCGGGGACACGGAGTGCGGGGACACTGTGTGCGGGGACACTGTGTGCGGGGACACGGAGTGCGGGGACACGGAGTGCGGGGACACGGAGTGCGGGGACACGGAGTGCAGGGACACTGTGTGCGGGAACACTGTGTGCGGGGACACTGAGTGCTGGGACACTGATTGCGGGGACACTGTGTGCGGGGACACTGTGTGCGGGGACACTGATTGCTGGGACACTGAGTGCTGGGACACTGAGTGCGGGGACACTGTGTGCGGGGACACTGTGTGCGGGGACGCTGTGTGCGGGGACACGGAGTGCTGGGACACGGAGTGCGGGGACACGGAGTGCGGGGACACGGAGTGCGGGGACACGGAGTTATTCTGACTCTCTTAAGGTACGGGGAGTTGTTCTGACTCTCTTAAGGTACGGGGAGTAATTCTGACTCTCTTAAGGTACGGGGAGTAATTCTGACTCTCTTAAGGTACGGGGAGTAATTCTGACTCTCTTAAAGTACGGGGAGTAATTCCGACTCTCTTAAAGTACGGGGAATAATTCTGACTCTCTTAAGGTACGGGGAGTAATTCTGACTCTCTTAAGGTACGGGGAGTAATTCTGACTCTCTTAAAGCACGGGTAGTAATTCTGACTCTCTTAAGGTACGGGGAGTAATTTTGACTCTCTTAAAGTACGGGGAGTAATTCTTACTCTTTTAACGTACGGGGAGTAATTGTGACTCTCTTAAGGTACGGGGAGTAATTCTGACTCTCTTAAGGTACGGGGAGTAATTCTGACTCTCTTAAGGTACGGGGAGTAATTCTGACTCTCTTAAAGTACGGGGAGTAATTCTGACTCTCTTAAAGTACGGGGAGTAATTCTGACTCTCTTAAGGTACGGGGAGTAATTCTGACTCTCTTAAGGTACGGGGAGTAATTCTGACTCTCTTAAAGTACGGGGAGTAATTCTGACTCTCTTAAGGTACGGGGAGTAATTCTGACTCTCTTAAAGTACGGGGAGTAATTCTGACTCTTTTAACGTACGGGGAGTAATTCTGACTCTCTTAAGGTACGGGGAGTAATTCTGACTCTGGGGGATCGCGTGTAATTTCCCTTTATTCAGTCGGTGCACTTATGTAACATTTGATGACGCACTTGCCTATGGCTTCGTTATTGCGACCATTGTATTTGACTTTGTGGTCAATTATTGGACAAATAGCCACATTATCTAGTCTCTGATCAATTAAAAAAGAAAAAAACAGCGGATTGAAACGAAGGAGACCTAACGATATTATCTGATATATAGTGACGTCATGACTGTTCTACGTCCTTCACTAATAAATCAGATCATTCGGGCTCTGTAGACCTGTATTTAATTGCGCTGTTATCTAAAAATATCGGTGATTTTTTCCACCCTATCGATTTATATACTTTTAAAATACAAAAATAATTTCCTTAATAAGTCCATCAATTTTAATACGGAATTTAATTCGAATATACGATTACTTTTATTAGACCACCACGAATTATAAAGTTATTACTTACGTTATACGCTGATTTACCAGAGAGATCCCGCACCGTTGGTAACTAGGCCTCTGAATTAATACTTAGTTGGCTTTTTATGTAAATACCAATGAACAATTTACTTAAATTCTTGAAGATAAAATTTTATGATTTTTAAGATTGACAAGAAAATAATCGTCGTGATAATATTAAATTTAAATATGAATAAAACGTTTTAGAATGATTAAAATTATTAATTTTCAGTTAATAAAGTTTTTTCATCTTCCGTTATTATTATATTCTTTATCACTTTATAATAAAATTTTTTTTTGAAAGGTAATCAAACACACCAAATTACGGGCGTCATTTACAGAAGTATTTGTATTGTATTACATTCCGCATTCCATAATGATATAGAAAAGGCATTCCGTTGTTAATTTTGAAGAGATTCCATATTGCAACGCATTCTGCTAATAAAGAGTGATTTTCATTATTATTACGTTGCATTCTGTTATGAGCTTATGTATATATATATGTGCCGACTTGAGTCGTATTTTATATTCATTTTACGGCTAATAAACGGGCAATTAAAATATTATTATAGGGGTGCCTGCTGACCGTGTCTTCATCGAAAGCTAGGAATGATTCAACTAAAATTCAGTTTAACTCAATGCATGTTGAAACTTGTTACAGGTATTGCTAAAATATATAAATTAAATTAGGTGACTGTGAAATTGGTTCTAAACTTGGAACGCTGTCGGGACGCTTTACTAACACGGGGATACGGAGTGCGAGGACACTGAGTGCGGGGACACGGAGTGCGGAGACACGGAGTGCGGGGACACGGAGTGCGGGGACACGGAGTGCGGGGACACGGAGTGCGGGGACACTGTGTGCGGGGACACGGTGTGCGGGGACACGGAGTGCGAGGACACGGAGTGGAGAGACACGGAGTGCGGGGACACTGTGTGTGGGGACACGGAGTGCGGGGACACGGAGTGCGGGGAAAGTGAGTGCGGGGACACGGAGTGCGGGGACACGGAGTGCGGAGACACGGAGTGCGGAGACACGGAGTGCGGGGACACTGTGTGCGGGGACACTGAGTGCGGGGACACTGTGTGCGGGGACACTGATTGCTGGGACACTGAGTGCGGGGACACTGTGTGCGGGGACACTGTGTGCGGGGACACTGTGTGCGGGGACACGGAGTGCGAGGACACGGAGTGCGGGGACACGGAGTGCGGGGACACGGAGTGCGGGGACAATGTGTGCGGGGACACTGAGTGCGGGGACACTGATTGCTGGGACACTGAGTGCTGGGACACTGAGTGCGGGGACACTGTGTGCGGGGACACTGTGTGCGGGGACACTGTGTGCGGGGACACTGTGTGCGGGGACACGGAGTGCGAGGACACGGAGTGCGGGGACACGGAGTGCGGGGACACGGAGTGCGGGGACACTGTGTGCGGGGACACTGTGTGCGGGGACACTGTGTGCGGGGACACGGAGTGCGGGGACACGGAGTGCAATGACACGGAGGGCGGGGACACGGAGTGCGGGGACACGGAGTGCGATGACACGGAGTGCGAGAACACTGTGTGCGGGGACACTGAGTGCGGGGACACTGTGTGCGGGGACACTGTGTGCGGGGACACTGTGTGCGGGGATCGGAGTGCGGGGACACGGAGTGCGGGGAAAGTGAGTGCGGGGACACGGAGTGCGGGGACACGGAGTGCGGGGACACTGAGTGCGGGGACACGGAGTGCGGGGACACGGAGTGCGGGGACACGGAGTGCGGGGACACTGTGTGCGGGGACACTGTGGGCGGGGACACGGAGTGCGGGGACACGGAGTGCGGGGACACGGAGTGCGGAGACACGGAGTGCGGGGACACGGAGTGCGGGGACACGGAGTGCGGGGAAAGTGAGTGCGGGGACACGGAGTGCGGGGACACGGAGTGCGGAGACACGGAGTGCGGAGACACGGAGTGCGGGGACACTGTGTACGGGGACACTGTGTGCGGGGACACTGATTGCTGGGACGCTGAGTGCTGGGACACTGAGTGCGGGGACACTGTGTGCGGGGACACTGTTTGCGGGGACACTGTGTGCGGGGACACGGTGTGCGGGGACACGGAGTGCGGGGACACGAAGTGCGAGGAAAGTGTTTGCGGGGACACTGAGTGCGGTGACACGGAGTGCGGAGACACGGAGTGCGGAGACACGGAGTGCGGGGACACTGTGTGCGGGGACACTGTGTGCGGGGACACTGAGTGCGGGGACACTGTGTGCGGGGACACTGATTGCTGGGACACTGAGTGCTGGGACACTGAGTGCGGGGACACTGTGTGCGGGGACACTGTGTGCGGGGACACTGTGTGCGGGGACACGGAGTGCGAGGACACGGAGTGCGGGGACACGGAGTGCGGGGACACTGTGTGCGGGGACACTGTGTGTGGGGACACGGAGTGCGGGGACACGGAGTGCGGGGAAAGTGAGTGCGGGGACACGGTGGCGGGGACACGGAGTGCGGAGACACGGAGTGCGGAGACACGGAGTGCGGGGACACTGTGTGCGGGGACACTGTGTGCGGGGACACTGAGTGCGGGGACACTGTGTGCGGGGACACTGATTGCTGGGACACTGAGTGCTGGGACACTGAGTGCGGGGACACTGTGTGCGGGGACACTGTGTGCGGGGACACTGTGTGCGGGGACACGGAGTGCGAGGACACGGAGTGCGGGGACACGGAGTGCGGGGACACGGAGTGCGGGGACACTGTGTGCGAGGACACTGTGTACGGGGACACGGAGTGCGGGGACACGGAGTGCGGGGACACGGAGGGCGGGGACACGGAGTGCGGGGACACGGAGTTCGATGACACGGAGTGCGGGAACACTGTGTGCGGGGACACTGAGTGCGGGGACACTGTGTGCGGGGACACTGTGTGCGGGGACACTGTGTGCGGGGACACGGAGTGCGGGGACACGGAGTGCGGGGACACGGAGTGCGGGGACACGGAGTGCGGCGACACAGAGTGCGGGGAAAGTGAGTGCGGGGACACGGATTGCGGGGACACGGAGTGCGGGGACACTGAGTGCGGGGACACGGAGTGCGGGGACACGGAGTGCGGGGACACGGAGTGCGGGGACACTGTGTGCGGGGACACTGTGTGCGGGGACACGGAGTGCGGGGACACGGAGTGCGGGGACACGGAGTGCGGAGACACGGAGTGCGGGGACACGGAGTGCGGGGACACGGAGTGCGGGGAAAGTGAGTGCGGGGACACGGAGTGCGGGGACACGGAGTGCGGGGACACGGAGTGCGGAGACACGGAGTGCGGAGACACGGAGTGCGGGGACACTGTGTACGGGGACACTGTGTGCGGGGACACTGATTGCTGGGACGCTGAGTGCCGGGACACTGAGTGCGGGGACACTGTGTGCGGGGACACGGTGAGCGGGGACACGGAGTGCGGGGACACGGAGTGCGAGGAAAGTGTGTGCGGGGACACTGAGTGCGGGGACACTGTGGTCGGGGACACTGATTGCAGGGACACTTAGTGCTGGGACACTGAGTGCGGGGACACTGTGTGCGGGGACACTGTGTGCGGGGACACGGAGTGCGGGGACACGGAGTGCGGGGACACGGAGTGCGGGGACACGGAGTGCGGGGACACGGAGTGCGGGGACACTGTGTGCGGGGACACTGTGTGCGGGGACACGGAGTGCGGGGACACGGAGTGCGGGGACACGGAGTGCGGGGACACGGAGTGCAGGGACACTGTGTGCGGGAACACTGTGTGCGGGGACACTGAGTGCTGGGACACTGATTGCGGGGACACTGTGTGCGGGGACACTGTGTGCGGGGACACTGATTGCTGGGACACTGAGTGCTGGGACACTGAGTGCGGGGACACTGTGTGCGGGGACACTGTGTGCGGGGACGCTGTGTGCGGGGACACGGAGTGCTGGGACACGGAGTGCGGGGACACGGAGTGCGGGGACACGGAGTGCGGGGACACGGAGTTATTCTGACTCTCTTAAGGTACGGGGAGTTGTTCTGACTCTCTTAAGGTACGGGGAGTAATTCTGACTCTCTTAAGGTACGGGGAGTAATTCTGACTCTCTTAAGGTACGGGGAGTAATTCTGACTCTCTTAAAGTACGGGGAGTAATTCCGACTCTCTTAAAGTACGGGGAATAATTCTGACTCTCTTAAGGTACGGGGAGTAATTCTGACTCTCTTAAGGTACGGGGAGTAATTCTGACTCTCTTAAAGCACGGGTAGTAATTCTGACTCTCTTAAGGTACGGGGAGTAATTTTGACTCTCTTAAAGTACGGGGAGTAATTCTTACTCTTTTAACGTACGGGGAGTAATTGTGACTCTCTTAAGGTACGGGGAGTAATTCTGACTCTCTTAAGGTACGGGGAGTAATTCTGACTCTCTTAAGGTACGGGGAGTAATTCTGACTCTCTTAAAGTACGGGGAGTAATTCTGACTCTCTTAAAGTACGGGGAGTAATTCTGACTCTCTTAAGGTACGGGGAGTAATTCTGACTCTCTTAAGGTACGGGGAGTAATTCTGACTCTCTTAAAGTACGGGGAGTAATTCTGACTCTCTTAAGGTACGGGGAGTAATTCTGACTCTCTTAAAGTACGGGGAGTAATTCTGACTCTTTTAACGTACGGGGAGTAATTCTGACTCTCTTAAGGTACGGGGAGTAATTCTGACTCTGGGGGATCGCGTGTAATTTCCCTTTATTCAGTCGGTGCACTTATGTAACATTTGATGACGCACTTGCCTATGGCTTCGTTATTGCGACCATTGTATTTGACTTTGTGGTCAATTATTGGACAAATAGCCACATTATCTAGTCTCTGATCAATTAAAAAAGAAAAAAACAGCGGATTGAAACGAAGGAGACCTAACGATATTATCTGATATATAGTGACGTCATGACTGTTCTACGTCCTTCACTAATAAATCAGATCATTCGGGCTCTGTAGACCTGTATTTAATTGCGCTGTTATCTAAAAATATCGGTGATTTTTTCCACCCTATCGATTTATATACTTTTAAAATACAAAAATAATTTCCTTAATAAGTCCATCAATTTTAATACGGAATTTAATTCGAATATACGATTACTTTTATTAGACCACCACGAATTATAAAGTTATTACTTACGTTATACGCTGATTTACCAGAGAGATCCCGCACCGTTGGTAACTAGGCCTCTGAATTAATACTTAGTTGGCTTTTTATGTAAATACCAATGAACAATTTACTTAAATTCTTGAAGATAAAATTTTATGATTTTTAAGATTGACAAGAAAATAATCGTCGTGATAATATTAAATTTAAATATGAATAAAACGTTTTAGAATGATTAAAATTATTAATTTTCAGTTAATAAAGTTTTTTCATCTTCCGTTATTATTATATTCTTTATCACTTTATAATAAAATTTTTTTTTGAAAGGTAATCAAACACACCAAATTACGGGCGTCATTTACAGAAGTATTTGTATTGTATTACATTCCGCATTCCATAATGATATAGAAAAGGCATTCCGTTGTTAATTTTGAAGAGATTCCATATTGCAACGCATTCTGCTAATAAAGAGTGATTTTCATTATTATTACGTTGCATTCTGTTATGAGCTTATGTATATATATATGTGCCGACTTGAGTCGTATTTTATATTCATTTTACGGCTAATAAACGGGCAATTAAAATATTATTATAGGGGTGCCTGCTGACCGTGTCTTCATCGAAAGCTAGGAATGATTCAACTAAAATTCAGTTTAACTCAATGCATGTTGAAACTTGTTACAGGTATTGCTAAAATATATAAATTAAATTAGGTGACTGTGAAATTGGTTCTAAACTTGGAACGCTGTCGGGACGCTTTACTAACACGGGGATACGGAGTGCGAGGACACTGAGTGCGGGGACACGGAGTGCGGAGACACGGAGTGCGGGGACACGGAGTGCGGGGACACGGAGTGCGGGGACACGGAGTGCGGGGACACTGTGTGCGGGGACACGGTGTGCGGGGACACGGAGTGCGAGGACACGGAGTGGAGAGACACGGAGTGCGGGGACACTGTGTGTGGGGACACGGAGTGCGGGGACACGGAGTGCGGGGAAAGTGAGTGCGGGGACACGAAGTGCGGGGACACGGAGTGCGGAGACACGGAGTGCGGAGACACGGAGTGCGGGGACACTGTGTGCGGGGACACTGAGTGCGGGGACACTGTGTGCGGGGACACTGATTGCTGGGACACTGAGTGCGGGGACACTGTGTGCGGGGACACTGTGTGCGGGGACACTGTGTGCGGGGACACGGAGTGCGAGGACACGGAGTGCAGGGCCACGGAGGGCGGGGACACGGAGTGCGGGGACACGGAGTGCGATGACACGGAGTGCGAGAACACTGTGTGCGGGGACACTGAGTGCGGGGACACTGTGTGCGGGGACACTGTGTGCGGGGTCACTGTGTGCGGGGATCGGAGTGCGGGGACACGGAGTGCGGGGACACGGAGTGCGGGGACACGGAGTGCGGGGACACGGAGTGCGGGGAAAGTGAGTGCGGGGACACGGAGTGCGGGGACACGGAGTGCGGGGACACTGAGTGCGGGGACACTGAGTGCGGGGACACGGAGTGCGGGGACACGGAGTGCGGGGACACGGAGTGCGGGGACACTGTGTGCGGGGACACTGTGGGCGGGGACACGGAGTGCGGGGACACGGAGTGCGGGGACACGGAGTGCGGAGACACGGAGTGCGGGGACACGGAGTGCGGGGACACGGAGTGCGGGGAAAGTGAGTGCGGGGACACGGAGTGCGGGGACACGGAGTGCGGAGACACGGAGTGCGGAGACACGGAGTGCGGGGACACTGTGTACGGGGACACTGTGTGCGGGGACACTGATTGCTGGGACGCTGAGTGCTGGGACACTGAGTGCGGGGACACTGTGTGCGGGGACACTGTGTGCGGGGACACTGTGTGCGGGGACGCTGTGTGCGGGGACACGGAGTGCTGGGACACGGAGTGCGGGGACACGGAGTGCGGGGACACGGAGTGCGGGGACACGGAGTTATTCTGACTCTCTTAAGGTACGGGGAGTTATTCTGACTCTCTTAAGGTACGGGGAGTAATTCTGACTCTCTTAAGGTACGGGGAGTAATTCTGACTCTCTTAAGGTACGGGGAGTAATTCTGACTCTCTTAAAGTACGGGGAGTAATTCCGACTCTCTTAAAGTACGGGGAGTAATTCTGACTCTCTTAAGGTACGGGGAGTAATTCTGACTCTCTTAAGGTACGGGGAGTAATTCTGACTCTCTTAAAGCACGGGTAGTAATTCTGACTCTCTTAAGGTACGGGGAGTAATTTTGACTCTCTTAAAGTACGGGGAGTAATTCTTACTCTTTTAACGTACGGGGAGTAATTGTGACTCTCTTAAGGTACGGGGAGTAATTCTGACTCTCTTAAGGTACGGGGAGTAATTCTGACTCTCTTAAGGTACGGGGAGTAATTCTGACTCTCTTAAAGTACGGGGAGTAATTCTGACTCTCTTAAAGTACGGGGAGTAATTCTGACTCTCTTAAGGTACGGGGAGTAATTCTGACTCTCTTAAGGTACGGGGAGTAATTCTGACTCTCTTAAAGTACGGGGAGTAATTCTGACTCTCTTAAGGTACGGGGAGTAATTCTGACTCTCTTAAAGTACGGGGAGTAATTCTGACTCTTTTAACGTACGGGGAGTAATTCTGACTCTCTTAAGGTACGGGGAGTAATTCTGACTCTGGGGGATCGCGTGTAATTTCCCTTTATTCAGTCGGTGCACTTATGTAACATTTGATGACGCACTTGCCTATGGCTTCGTTATTGCGACCATTGTATTTGACTTTGTGGTCAATTATTGGACAAATAGCCACATTATCTAGTCTCTGATCAATTAAAAAAGAAAAAAACAGCGGATTGAAACGAAGGAGACCTAACGATATTATCTGATATATAGTGACGTCATGACTGTTCTACGTCCTTCACTAATAAATCAGATCATTCGGGCTCTGTAGACCTGTATTTAATTGCGCTGTTATCTAAAAATATCGGTGATTTTTTCCACCCTATCGATTTATATACTTTTAAAATACAAAAATAATTTCCTTAATAAGTCCATCAATTTTAATACGGAATTTAATTCGAATATACGATTACTTTTATTAGACCACCACGAATTATAAAGTTATTACTTACGTTATACGCTGTATTACCAGAGAGATCCCGCACCGTTGGTAACTAGGCCTCTGAATTAATACTTAGTTGGCTTTTTATGTAAATACCAATGAACAATTTACTTAAATTCTTGAAGATAAAATTTTATGATTTTTAAGATTGACAAGAAAATAAACGTCGTGATAATATTAAATTTAAATATGAATAAAACGTTTTAGAATGATTAAAATTATTAATTTTCAGTTAATAAAGTTTTTTCATCTTCCGTTATTATTATATTCTTTATCACTTTATATTAAAAATTTTTTTTGAAAGGTAATCAAACACACCAAATTACGGGCGTCATTTACAGAAGTATTTGTATTGTATTACATTCCGCATTCCATAATGATATAGAAAAGGCATTCCGTTGTTAATTTTGAAGAGATTCCATATTGCAACGCATTCTGCTAATAAAGAGTGATTTTCATTATTATTACGTTGCATTCTGTTATGAGCTTATGTATATATATATGTGCCGACTTGAGTCGTATTTTATATTCATTTTACGGCTAATAAACGGGCAATTAAAATATTATTATAGGGGTGCCTGCTGACCGTGTCTTCATCGAAAGCTAGGAATGATTCAACTAAAATTCAGTTTAACTCAATGCATGTTGAAACTTGTTACAGGTATTGCTAAAATATATAAATTAAATTAGGTGACTGTGAAATTGGTTCTAAACTTGGAACGCTGTCGGGACGCTTTACTAACACGGGGATACGGAGTGCGAGGACACTGAGTGCGGGGACACGGAGTGCGGAGACACGGAGTGCGGGGACACGGAGTGCGGGGACACGGAGTGCGGGGACACGGAGTGCGGGGACACTGTGTGCGGGGACACGGTGTGCGAGGACACGGAGTGCGAGGACACGGAGTGGGGAGACACGGAGTGCGGGGACACTGTGTGTGGGGACACGGAGTGCGGGGACACGGAGTGCGGGGAAAGTGAGTGCGGGGACACGGAGTGCGGGGACACGGAGTGCGGAGACACGGAGTGCGGAGACACGGAGTGCGGGGACACTGTGTGCGGGGACACTGAGTGCGGGGACACTGTGTGCGGGGACACTGATTGCTGGGACACTGAGTGCTGGGACACTGAGTGCGGGGACACTGTGTGCGGGGACACTGTGTGCGGGGACACGGAGTGCGAGGACACGGAGTGCGGGGACACGGAGTGCGGGGACACGGAGTGCGGGGACACTGTGTGCGGGGACACTGTGTGCGGGGACACGGAGTGCGGGGACACGGAGTGCGGGGACACGGAGGGCGGGGACACGGAGTGCGGGGACACGGAGTGCGATGACACGGAGTGCGAGAACACTGTGTGCGGGGACACTGAGTGCGGGGACACTGTGTGCGGGGACACTGTGTGCGGGGACACTGTGTGCGGGGATCGGAGTGCGGGGACACGGAGTGCGGGGACACGGAGTGCGGGGACACGGAGTGCGGGGACACGGAGTGCGGGGAAAGTGAGTGCGGGGACACGGAGTGCGGGGACACGGAGTGCGGGGACACTGAGTGCGGGGACACGGAGTGCGGGGACACGGAGTGCGGAGACACGGAGTGCGGGGACACTGTGTGCGGGGACACTGTGGGCGGGGACACGGAGTGCGGGGACACGGAGTGCGGGGACACGGAGTGCGGAGACACGGAGTGCGGGGACACGGAGTGCGGGGACACGGAGTGCTGGGAAAGTGAGTGCGGGGACACGGAGTGCGGGGACACGGAGTGCGGAGACACGGAGTGCGGAGACACGGAGTGCGGAGACACGGAGTGCGGGGACACTGTATACGGGGACACTGTGTGCGGGGACACTGATTGCTGGGACGCTGAGTGCTGGGACACTGAGTGCGGGGACACTGTGTGCGGGGACACTGTTTGCGGGGACACTGTGTGCGGGGACACGGTGTGCGGGGACACGGAGTGCGGGGACACGAAGTGCGAGGAAAGTGTGTGCGGGGACACTGAGTGCGGGGACACGGAGTGCGGAGACACGGAGTGCGGAGACACGGAGTGCGGGGACACTGTGTGCGGGGACACTGTGTGCGGGGACACTGAGTGCGGGGACACTGTGTGCGGGGACACTGATTGCTGGGACACTGCGTGCTGGGACACTGAGTGCGGGGACACTGTGTGCGGGGACACTGTGTGCGGGGACACTGTGTGCGGGGACACGGAGTGCGAGGACACGGAGTGCGGGGACACGGAGTGCGGGGACACTGTGTGCGGGGACACTGTGTGTGGGGACACGGAGTGCGGGGACACGGAGTGCGGGGAAAGTGAGTGCGGGGACACGGTGGCGGGGACACGGAGTGCGGAGACACGGAGTGCGGAGACACGGAGTGCGGGGACACTGTGTGCGGGGACACTGTGTGCGGGGACACTGAGTGCGGGGACACTGTGTGCGGGGACACTGATTGCTGGGACACTGAGTGCTGGGATACTGAGTGCGGGGACACTGTGTGCGGGGCACTGTGTGCGGGGACACTGTGTGCGGGGACACGGAGTGCGAGGACACGGAGTGCGGGGACACGGAGTGCGGGGACACGGAGTGCGGGGACACTGTGTGCGAGGACACTGTGTACGGGGACACGGAGTGCGGGGACACGGAGTGCGGGGACACGGAGGGCGGGGACACGGAGTGCGGGGACACGGAGTTCGATGACACGGAGTGCGGGAACACTGTGTGCGGGGACACTGAGTGCGGGGACAATGTGTGCGGGTACACTGTGTGCGGGGACACAGTGTGCGGGGACACGGAGTGCGGGGACACGGAGTGCGGGGACACGGAGTGCGGGGACACGGAGTGCGGCGACACAGAGTGCGGGGAAAGTGAGTGCGGGGACACGGATTTCGGGGACACGGAGTGCGGGGACACTGAGTGCGGCGACACGGAGTGCGGGGACACGGAGTGCGGGGACACGGAGTGCGGGGACACTGTGTGCGGGGACACTGTGTGCGGAGACACGGAGTGCGGGGACACGGAGTGCGGGTACACGGAGTGCGGAGACACGGAGTGCGGGGACACGGAGTGCGGGGACACGGAGTGTGGGGAAAGTGAGTGCGGGGACACGGAGTGCGGGGACACGGAGTGCGGGGACACGGAGTGCGGAGACACGGAGTGCGGAGACACGGAGTGCGGGGACACTGTGTACGGGGACACTGTGTGCGGGGACACTGATTGCTGGGACGCTGAGTGCCGGGACACTGAGTGCGGGGACACTGTGTGCGGGGACACTGGGTGCGGGGACACTGTGTGCGGGGACACTGATTGCAGGGACACTTAGTGCTGGGACACTGAGTGCGGGGACACTGTGTGCGGGGACACTGTGTGCGGGGACACGGAGTGCGGGGACACGGAGTGCGGAGACACGGAGTGCGGGGACACGGAGTGCGGGGACACGGAGTGCGGGGACACGGAGTGCAGGGACACTGTGTGCGGGGACACGGAGTGCGGGGACACGGAGTGCGGGGACACTGTGTGCGGGAACACTGTGTACGGGGACACTGTGTGCGGGGACACTGTGTGCGGGGACACGGAGTGCGGGGACACGGAGTGCGGGGAAAGTGAGTGCGGGGACACGGAGTGCGGGGACACGGAGTGCGGGGACACTGAGTGCGGGGACACGGAATGCGGGGACACGGAGTGCGGGGACACGGATTGCGGGGACACTGTGTGCGGGGACACTGTGTGCGGGGACACGGAGTGCGGGGACACGGAGTGCGGGAACACGGAGTGCGGAGACACGGAGTGCGGGGACACGGAGTGCGGGGACACGGAGTGCGGGGAAAGTGAGTGCGGGGACACGGAGTGCGGGGACACGGAGTGCGGAGACACGGAGTGCGGAGACACGGAGTGCGGGGACACTGTGTAAGGGGACACTGTGTGCGGGGACACTGAGTGCGGGGACACTGTGTGCGGGGACACGGAGTGCGGGGACACGGAGTGCGGGAACACGGAGTGCGGAGACACGGAGTGCGGGGACACGGAGTGCGGGGACACGGAGTGCGGGGAAAGTGAGTGCGGGGACACGGAGTGCGGGGACACGGAGTGCGGGGACACGGAGTGCGGGGACACGGAGTGCGGAGACACGGAGTGCGGAGACACGGAGTGCGGGGACACTGTGTACGGGGACACTGTGTGCGGGGACACTGATTGCTGGGACGCTGAGTGCCGGGACACTGAGTGCGGGGACACTGTGTGCGGGGACACTGGGTGCGGGGACACTGTGTGCGGGGACACTGATTGCAGGGACACTTAGTGCTGGGACACTGAGTGCGGGGACACTGTGTGCGGGGACACTGTGTGCGGGGACACGGAGTGCGGGGACACCGAGTGCGGGGACACGGAGTGCGGGGACACGGAGTGCGGGGACACGGAGTGCGGGGACACGGAGTGCGGGGACACTGTGTGCGGGGACACGGAGTGCGGGGACACGGAGTGCGGGGACACTGTGTGCGGGAACACTGTGTACGGGGACACTGTGTGCGGGGACACTGTGTGCGGGGACACGGAGTGCGGGGACACGGAGTGCGGGGAAAGTGAGTGCGGGGACACGGAGTGCGGGGACACGGAGTGCGGGGACACTGAGTGCGGGGACACGGAGTGCGGGGACACGGAGTGCGGGGACACGGAGTGCGGGGACACGGATTGCGGGGACACTGTGTGCGGGGACACTGTGTGCGGGGACACGGAGTGCGGGGACACGGAGTGCGGGAACACGGAGTGCGGAGACACGGAGTGCGGGGACACGGAGTGCGGGGACACGGAGTGCGGGGAAAGTGAGTGCGGGGACACGGAGTGCGAGGACACGGAGTGCGGAGACACGGAGTGCGGAGACACGGAGTGCGGGGACACTGTGTAAGGGGACACTGTGTGCGGGGACACTGAGTGCGGGGACACTGTGTGCGGGGACACTGATTGCTGGGACGCTGAGTGCTGGGACACTGAGTGCGGGGAAACTGTTTGCGGGGACACTGGGTGCTGGGACACTGAGTGCGGGGACACGGTGTGCGGGGACACGGAGTGCGGGGACACGGAGTGCGAGGAAAGTGTGTCCGGGGACACTGAGTGCGGGGACACTGTGTGCGGGGACACTGATTGCTGGGACACTGAGTGCAGGGACACTGAGTGCGGGGACACTGTGTGCGGGGACACTGTGTGCGGGGACACTGTGTGCGGGGACACTGATTGCTGGGACGCTGAGTGCCGGGACACTGAGTGCGGGGACACTGTGTGCGGGGACACTGGGTGCGGGGACACTGTGTGCGGGGACACTGATTGCAGGGACACTTAGTGCTGGGACACTGAGTGCGGGGACACTGTGTGCGGGGACACTGTGTGCGGGGACACTGTGTGCGGGGACACGGAGTGCGGGGACACGGAGTGCGGGGAAAGTGAGTGCGGGGACACGGAGTGCGGGGACACGGAGTGCGGGGACACTGAGTGCGGGGACACGGAATGCGGGGACACGGAGTGCGGGGACACGGATTGCGGGACACTGTGTGCGGGGACACTGTGTGCGGGGACACGGAGTGCGGGGACACGGAGTGCGGGAACACGGAGTGCGGAGACACGGAGTGCGGGGACACGGAGTGCGGGGACACGGAGTGCGGGGAAAGTGAGTGCGGGGACACGGAGTGCGGGGACACGGAGTGCGGAGACACGGAGTGCGGAGACACGGAGTGCGGGGACACTGTGTAAGGGGACACTGTGTGCGGGGACACTGAGTGCGGGGACACTGTGTGCGGGGACACGGAGTGCGGGGACACGGAGTGCGGGAACACGGAGTGCGGAGACACGGAGTGCGGGGACACGGAGTGCGGGGACACGGAGTGCGGGGAAAGTGAGTGCGGGGACACGGAGTGCGGGGACACGGAGTGCGGGGACACGGAGTGCGGGGACACGGAGTGCGGAGACACGGAGTGCGGAGACACGGAGTGCGGGGACACTGTGTACGGGGACACTGTGTGCGGGGACACTGATTGCTGGGACGCTGAGTGCCGGACACTGAGTGCGGGGACACTGTGTGCGGGGACACTGGGTGCGGGGACACTGTGTGCGGGGACACTGATTGCAGGGACACTTAGTGCTGGACACTGAGTGCGGGGACACTGTGTGCGGGGACACTGTGTGCGGGGACACGGAGTGCGGGGACACGGAGTGCGGGGACACGGAGTGCGGGGACACGGAGTGCGGGGACACGGAGTGCGGGACACGGAGTGCGGGGACACTGTGTGCGGGGACACGGAGTGCGGGGACACGGAGTGCGGGGACACTGTGTGCGGGAACACTGTGTACGGGGACACTGTGTGCGGGACACTGTGTGCGGGGACACGGAGTGCGGGGACACGGAGTGCGGGGAAAGTGAGTGCGGGGACACGGAGTGCGGGGACACGGAGTGCGGGGACACTGAGTGCGGGGACACGGAGTGCGGGGACACGGAGTGCGGGGACACGGAGTGCGGGGACACGGATTGCGGGGACACTGTGTGCGGGGACACTGTGTGCGGGACACGGAGTGCGGGGACACGGAGTGCGGGAACACGGAGTGCGGAGACACGGAGTGCGGGGACACGGAGTGCGGGGACACGGAGTGCGGGGAAAGTGAGTGCGGGGACACGGAGTGCGAGGACACGGAGTGCGGAGGACACGGAGTGCGGAGACACGGAGTGCGGGGACACTGTGTAAGGGGACACTGTGTGCGGGGACACTGAGTGCGGGGACACTGTGTGCGGGGACACTGATTGCTGGGACGCTGAGTGCTGGGACACTGAGTGCGGGGAAACTGTTTGCGGGGACACTGGGTGCTGGGACACTGAGTGCGGGGACACGGTGTGCGGGGACACGGAGTGCGGGGACACGGAGTGCGAGAAAGTGTGTCCGGGGACACTGAGTGCGGGGACACTGTGTGCGGGGACACTGATTGCTGGGACACTGAGTGCAGGGACACTGAGTGCGGGGACACTGTGTGCGGGGACACTGTGTGCGGGGACACTGTGTGCGGGGACACTGATTGCTGGACGCTGAGTGCCGGGACACTGAGTGCGGGGACACTGTGTGCGGGGACACTGGGTGCGGGGACACTGTGTGCGGGGACACTGATTGCAGGGACACTTAGTGCTGGGACACTGAGTGCGGGGACACTGTGTGCGGGGACACTGTGTGCGGGGACACGGAGTGCGGGGACACGGAGTGCGGGGACACGGAGTGCGGGGACACGGAGTGCGGGGACACGGAGTGCGGGGACACGGAGTGCGGGGACACTGTGTGCGGGGACACGGAGTGCGGGGACACGGAGTGCGGGGACACTGTGTGCGGGAACACTGTGTACGGGGACACTGTGTGCGGGGACACTGTGTGCGGGGACACGGAGTGCGGGACACGGAGTGCGGGAAAGTGAGTGCGGGGACACGGAGTGCGGGACACGGAGTGCGGGGACACTGAGTGCGGGACACGGAGTGCGGGGACACGGAGTGCGGGGACACGGAGTGCGGGGACACGGATTGCGGGGACACTGTGTGCGGGGACACTGTGTGCGGGGACACGGAGTGCGGGGACACGGAGTGCGGGAACACGGAGTGCGGAGACACGGAGTGCGGGGACACGGAGTGCGGGGACACGGAGTGCGGGGAAGTGAGTGCGGGGACACGGAGTGCGAGGACACGGAGTGCGGAGACACGGAGTGCGGAGACACGGAGTGCGGGGACACTGTGTAAGGGGACACTGTGTGCGGGGACACTGAGTGCGGGGACACTGTGTGCGGGGACACTGATTGCTGGGACGCTGAGTGCTGGGACACTGAGTGCGGGGAAACTGTTTGCGGGGACACTGGGTGCTGGGACACTGAGTGCGGGGACACGGTGTGCGGGGACACGGAGTGCGGGGACACGGAGTGCGAGGAAAGTGTGTCCGGGGACACTGAGTGCGGGACACTGTGTGCGGGGACACTGATTGCTGGGACACTGAGTGCAGGGACACTGAGTGCGGGGACACTGTGTGCGGGGACACTGTGTGCGGGGACACGGTATGCGGGGACACTGTGTGCGTAAGAGATAGAGGCTAAAAACACCGGATTCGTGTTTAGCAAGGTCGCTTCCTTAAGAAAAGTCACATCATTTTTTCTATTTTTCACAATTTTAGAAAATACAGAAAAATGCCTGTAACTCCTAAACGTAAGAGATAGAGGGCTAAAAACACCGGATTCGTGTTCAGAAAGGTCGCTTCCCTAAGAAAAGTCACATCATTTTTTCTTTTTTCACAATTTTAGAAAATACAGAAAAATGCTGTAACTCCTAAACCGTAAGCGATAGAGGGCTAAAAACACCGGATTCGTGTTCAGCAAGGTCGCTTCCTTAAGAAAAGTCACATCATTTTTTCTTGTTTTCACAATTTTAGAAAAATACATAAAAATGCCTGTAACTCCTAAACCGTAAGCGACAGAGGGCTAAAAACACCGGATTCGTGTTCAGCATGGTCGCTTCCTTAAGAAAAGTCACATCATTTTTCTTTTTTTCACAATTTTAGAAAATACAGAAAAATGCCTGTAACTCCTAAACCGTTAAGAGATAGAGGGCTAAAACCACCGGATTCGTGTTCAGCAAGGTCGCTTCCTTAAGAAAAGTCACATCATTTTTTCTTTTTTTCACAATTTAGAAAATACATAAAAATGCCTGTAACTCATAAACCGTAAGCGACAGAGGGCTAAAAACACCGGATTCGTGTTCAGCATGGTCGCTTCCGTAAGAATAGCGACATCATTTTTCTGTTTTTCACAATTTTAGAAAATACAGAAAAATGCCTGTAACTCCTAAACCGTAAGAGATAGAGGGCTAAAAACACCGGATTCGTGTTCAGCAAGGTCGCTTCCTTAAGAAAAGTCACATCATTTTTTCTTTTTTTTACAATTTTAGAAATATAGAAAAATGCCTGTAACTCCTAAACCGTAAGCGATAGAGGCTAAAAACACTGGATTCGTGTTCAGCAAGGTCGCTTCCTTAAGAAAAGTCACATCATTTTTCTTTTTTTCACAATTTTAGAAAATACAGAAAAATGCCTGTAACTCCTAAACCATAAGAGATAGAGGGCTAAAAACACCGGATTCGTGTTCAGCAAGGTCGCTTCCTTAAGAAAAGTCACATCATTTTTTTTTCTCAATTTTAGAAAATACAGAAAAATGCCTGTAACTCCTAACCGTAAGCGATAGAGGGCTAAAAACACCGGATTCGTGTTCAGCAAGGTCGCTTCCTTAAGAAAAGTCAAATCATTTTTTCTTTTTTTCACAATTTTAGAAAATACAGAAAAATGCCTGTAACTCCTAAACCGTAAGAGATAGAGGGCTAAAAACACCGGATTCGTGTTCAGAAAGGTCGCTTCCTTAAGAAAAGTCACCTCATTTTTTCTTTTTTCACAATTTTAGAAAATACAGAAAAATGCCTGTAACTCCTAAACCGTAAGCGATAGAGGGCTAAAAACACCGGATTCGTGTTCAGCAAGGTCGCTTCCTTAAGAAAAGTCACATCATTTTTTCTTTTTTTCACAATTTTAGAAAATACAGAAAAATGCCTGTAACTCCTAAACCGTAAGCGATAGAGGGCTAAAAACACCGGATTCGTGTTCAGCAAGGTCGCTTCCTTAAGAAAAATCACATCATTTTTTCTTTTTTTCACAATTTTAGAAAATACAGAAAAATGCCTGTAACTCCTAAACCATAAGAGATAGAAGGCTAAAAACACCTGATTCGTGTTCAGCAATGTCGCTTCCTTAAGAAAAGTCACATCATTTTTTCTTTTTTCACAATTTTAGAAAATACAGAAAAATTCCTGTAACTCCTAAACCATAAGAGATAGAGGGCTAAAAACACCGGATTCGTGTTCAGCAAGGTCGCTTCCTTAAGAAAAGTCACATCATTTTTTCTTTTTTTCACAATTTTAGAAATACAGAGAAATGCCTGTAACTCCTATACCATAAGAGATAGAGGGCTAAAAACACCGGATTCGTGTTCAGCAAGGTCGCTTCCTTAAGAAAAGTCACATCATTTTTTCTTTTTTTCATAATTTTAGAAAATACAGAAAAATGCCTGTAACTCCTAAACCATAAGAGATAGAGGGCTAAAAACACCGGATTCGTGTTCAGCAAGGTCGCTTCCTTAAGAAAAGTCACATCATTTTTCTTTTTTTCACAATTTTAGAAAATACAGAAAAATGCCTGTAACTCCTAAACCGTAAGAGATAGAGGGCTAAAAACACCGGATTCGTGTTCAGCAAGGTCGCTTCCTTAAGAAAAGTCACATCATTTTTTCTTTTTTCACAATTTTAGAAAATACAGAAAAATGTCTGTAACTCCTAAACCGTAAGCGACAGAGGGCTAAAAACACCGGATTCGTGTTCAGCAAGGTCGCTTCCTTAAGAAAAGTCACATCATTTTTTCTTTTTTTCACAATTTTAGAAAATACAGAAAAATGCCTGTAACTCCTAAACCGTAAGCGATAGAGGGCTAAAAACACAGGATTCGTGTTCAGCAAGGTCGCTTCCTTAAGAAAAGTCACATCATTTTTTTCTTTTTTTCACAATTTTTGAAAATACAGAAAAATGCCTGTAACTCCTAAACCATAAGAGATAGAGGGCTAAAAACACCGGATTCGTGTTCAGCAAGTCGCTTCCTTAAGAAAAGTCACATCATTTTTTCTTTTTTTCACAATTTTAGAAAATACAGAAAAATGCCTGTTACTCCTAAACCGTAAGAGATAGAGGGCTAAAAACACCGGATTCGTGTTCAGCAAGGTCGCTTCCTTAAGAAAAATCATATCATTTTTTATTTTTTTCACATATTTAGAAAATACAGAAAAATGCCTGTAACTCCTAAACCGTAAGCGATAGAGGGCTAAAAACACCGGATTCGTGTTCAGCAAGGTCGCTTCCTTAAGAAAAGTCACATCATTCTTTTTTTCACAAATTTAGAAAATACAGAAAAATGCCTGTAACTCCTAAACCATAAGAGATAGAGGGCTAAAAACACCGGATTCGTGTTCAGCAAGGTCGCTTCCTTAAGAAAAGTCACATCATTTTTTCTTTTTTTCACAATTTTAGAAAATACAGAAAAATGCCTGTAACTCCTAAACCATAAGAGATAGAGGGCTAAAAACACCGGATTCGTGTTCAGCAAGGTCGCTTCCTTAAGAATAGTGACATCATTTTTTCTGTTTTTCACAATTTTAGAAAATACAGAAAAATGCCTGTAACTCCTAAACCATAAGAGATAGAGGGCTAAAAACACCGGATTCGTGTTCAGCAAGGTCGCTTCCTTAAAAAAAGTCACATCATTTTTTTCTTTTTTTCACAATTTTAGAAAATACATAAAAATGCCTGTAACTCCTAAACCATAAGAGATAGAGGGCTAAAAACACCGGATTCGTGTTCAGCAAGGTCGCTTCCTTAAGAAAAGTCACATCATTTTTTTCTTTTTTTCACAATTTTAGAAAATACAGAAAAATGCCTGTAACTCCTAAACCGTAAGAGATAGAGGGCTAAAAACACCGGATTCGTGTTCAGCAAGGTCGCTTCCTTAAGAAAAGTCACATCATATTTTCTTTTTTTCACAATTTTAGAAAATACAGAAAAATGCCTGTAACTCCTAAACCATAAGAGATAGAGGGCTAAAAACACCGGATTCGTGTTCAGCAAGGTCGCTTCCTTAAGAATAGTGACATCATTTTTTCTGTTTTTCACAATTTTAGAAAATACAGAAAAATGCCTGTAACTCCTAAACCGTAAGAGATAGAGGGCTAAAAACACCGGATTCGTGTTCAGCAAGGTCGCTTCCTTAAGAAAAGTCACATCATTTTTTCTTTTTTTCACAATTTTAGAAAATACAGAAAAATGCCTGTAACTCCTAAACCGTAAGCGATAGAGGGCTAAAAACACCGGATTCGTGTTCAGAAAGGTCGCTTCCTTAAGAAAAGTCACATCATTTTTTCTTTTTTTCACAATTTTAGAAAATACAGAAAAATGCATGTAACTCCTAAACCGTAAGAGATATAGGGCTAAAAACACCAGATTCGTGTTCAGCAAGGTCGCTTCCTTAAGAAAAGTCACATCATTTTTTTTTCACAATTTTAGAAAATACAGAAAACAGCCTGTAACTCCTAAACCGTAAGCGATAGAGGGCTAAAAACACCGGATTCGTGTTCAGCAAGGTCGCTTCCTTAAGAAAAGTCACATCATTTTTTCTTTTTTTCACAATTTTAGAAAATACAGAAAAATGCCTGTAACTCCTAAACCGTAAGCGATAGAGGGCTAAAAACACCGGATTCGTGTTCAGCAAGGTCGCTTCCTTAAGAAAAGTCACATCATTTTTTCTTGTTTTCACAATTTTAGAAAATACATAAAAATGCCTGTAACTCCTAAACCGTAAGCGACAGAGGGATAAAATTACCGGATTCGTGTTCAGCAAGGTCGCTTCCTAAAGAAAAGTCACATCATTTTTTTCTTTTTTTCACAATTTTAGAAAATACAGAAAAATGCCTGTAACTCCTAAACCATAAGAGATAGAGGGCTAAAAACACCAGATTCGTGTTCAGCAAGGTCGCTTCCTTAAGAAAAGTCACATCATTTTTTTTCACAATTTTAGAAAATACAGAAAACAGCCTGTAACTCCTAAACCGTAAGCGATAGAGGGCTAAAAACACCGGATTCGTGTTCAGCAAGGTCGCTTCCTTAAGAAAAGTCACATCATTTTTTTTTTTTTTACAATTTTAGAAAATATAGAAAAATTCCCGTAACTCCTAAACCGTAAGCGATAGAGGGCTAAAAACACTGGATTCGTGTTCAGCAAGGTCGCTTCCTTAAGAAAAGTCACATCATTTTTTCTTTTTTTCACAATTTTAGAAAATACAGAAAAATGCCTGTAACTCCTAAACCGTAAGCGATAGAGGGCTAAAAACACCGGATTCGTGTTCAGCAAGGTCGCTTCCTAAAGAAAAGTCACATCATTTTTTTCTTTTTTTCACAATTTTAGAAAATACAGAAAAATGCCTGTAACTCCTAAACCATAAGAGATAGAGGGCTAAAAACACCAGATTCGTGTTCAGCAAGGTCGCTTCCTTAAGAAAAGTCACATCATTTTTTCTTTTTTTCACAATTTTAGAAAATACAGAAAAATGCCTGTTACTCCTAAACCGTAAGAGATAGAGGGCTAAAAACACCGGATTCGTGTTCAGCAAGGTCGCTTCCTTAAGAAAAGTCACATCATTTTTTCTTTTTTTCACATATTTAGAAAATACAGAAAAATGCCTGTAACTCCTAAACCGTAAGCGATAGAGGGCTAAAAACACCGGATTCGTGTTCAGCAAAATCGCTTCCTTAAGAAAAGTCACATCATTTTTTATTTTTTTCACAATTTTAGAAAATACAGAAAAATGCCTGTAACTCCTAAACCATAAGAGATAGAGGGCTAAAAACACCGGATTCGTGTTCAGCAAGGTCGCTTCCTTAAGAAAAGTCACATCATTTTTTCTTTTTTTTTACAATTTTAGAAAATATAGAAAAATTCCCGTAACTCCTAAACCGTAAGCGATAGAGGGCTAAAAACACTGGATTCGTGTTCAGCAAGGTCGCTTCCTTAAGAAAAGTCACATCATTTTTTCTTTTTTTCACAATTTTAGAAAATACAGAAAAATGCCTGTAACTCCTAAACCGTAAGCGATAGAGGGCTAAAAACACCGGATTCGTGTTCAGCAAGGTCGCTTCCTAAAGAAAAGTCACATCATTTTTTTCTTTTTTTCACAATTTTAGAAAATACAGAAAAATGCCTGTAACTCCTAAACCATAAGAGATAGAGGGCTAAAAACACCAGATTCGTGTTCAGCAAGGTCGCTTCCTTAAGAAAAGTCACATCATTTTTTCTTTTTTTCACAATTTTAGAAAATACAGAAAAATGCCTGTTACTCCTAAACCGTAAGAGATAGAGGGCTAAAAACACCGGATTCGTGTTCAGCAAGGTCGCTTCCTTAAGAAAAGTCACATCATTTTTTCTTTTTTTCACATATTTAGAAAATACAGAAAAATGCCTGTAACTCCTAAACCGTAAGCGATAGAGGGCTAAAAACACCGGATTCGTGTTCAGCAAAATCGCTTCCTTAAGAAAAGTCACATCATTTTTATTTTTTTCACAATTTTAGAAAATACAGAAAAATGCCTGTAACTCCTAATTCATAAGAGATAGAGGGCTAAAAACACCGGATTCGTGTTCAGCAAGGTCGCTTCCTTAAGAAAAGTCACATCATTTTTTCTTTTTTTCACAATTTTTGAAAATACAGAAAAATGCCTGTAAACTCCTATACCATAAGAGATAGTAGGCTAAAAAACACCGGATTCGTGTTCAGCAAGGTCGCTTCCTTAAGAATAGTGACATTATTTTTTCTGTTTTTCACAATTTTAGAAAATACAGAAAATGCCTGTAACTCCTAAACCGTAAGAGATAGAGGGCTAAAAACACCGGATTCGTGTTCAGCAAGGTCGCTTTCTGAAGAAAAGTCACATCATTTTTTCTTTTTTTCCTAATTTTAGAAAATACAGAAAAATGCCTGTTACTCCTAAACCGTAAGAGATAGAGGGCTAAAAACACCGGATTCGTGTTCAGCAAGGTCGCTTCCTTAAGAAAAGTCACATCATTTTTTCTTTTTTTCACAATTTTAGAAAATACAGAAAAATGCCTGTAACTCCTAAACCGTAAGCGATAGAGGGCTAAAACACCGGATTCGTGTTCAGCAAGGTCGCTTTCTTAATAAAAGTCACATCATTTTTTCTTTTTTTCACAATTTTAGAAAATACAGAAAAATGCCTGTAACTCCTAAACCATAAGAGATAGAGGGCTAAAAACACCGGATTCGTGTTCAGCAAGGTCGCTTCCTTAAGAAAAGTCACATCATTTTTTCTTTTTTCACAATTTTAGAAAATACAGAAAAATGCCTGTAACTCCTAAACCGTAAGAGATAGAGGGCTAAAAACACCGGATTCGTGTTCAGCAAGGTCGCTTCTTTAAGAAAAGTCACATCATTTTTTCTTTTTTTCACAATTTTAGAAAATACAGAAAAATGTCTGTAACTCCTAAACCGTAAGCGACAGAGGGCTAAAAACACGGATTCGTGTTCAGCAAGGTCGCTTCCTTAAGAAAAGTCACATCATTTTTTCTTTTTTTCACAATTTTAGAAAATACAGAAAAATGCCTGTAACTCCTAAACCGTAAGCGATAGAGGGCTAAAAACACAGGATTCGTGTTCAGCAAGGTCGCTTCCTTAAGAAAAGTCACATCATTTTTTTCTTTTTTTCACAATTTTAGAAAATACAGAAAAATGCCTGTAACTCCTAAACCATAAGAGATAGAGGGCTAAAAACACCGGATTCGTGTTCAGCAAGGTCGCTTCCTTAAGAAAAGTCACATCATTTTTTCTTTTTTTCACAATTTTAGAAAATACAGAAAAATGCCTGTTACTCCTAAACCGTAAGAGATAGAGGGCTAAAAACACCGGATTCGTGTTCAGCAAGGTCGCTTCCTTAAGAAAAGTCACATCATTTTTTATTTTTTTCACATATTTAGAAAATACAGAAAAATTCCTGTAACTCCTAAACCGTAAGCGATAGAGGGCTAAAAACACCGGATTCGTGTTCAGCAAGGTCGCTTCCTTAAGAAAAGTCACATCATTTTTTCTTTTTTCACAATTTTAGAAAATACAGAAAAATGCCTGTAACTCCTAAACCATAAGAGATAGAGGGCTAAAAACACCGGATTCGTGTTCAGCAAGGTCGCTTCCTTAAGAAAAGTCACATCATTTTTTCTTTTTTTCACAATTTTAGAAAATACAGAAAAATGCCTGTAACTCCTAAACCATAAGAGATAGAGGGCTAAAAACACCGGATTCGTGTTCAGCAAGGTTGCATCCTTAAGAATAGTGACATCATTTTTTCTGTTTTTCACAATTTTAGAAAATACAGAAAAATGCCTGTAACTCCTAAACCGTAAGAGATAGAGGGCTAAAAACACCGGATTCGTGTTCAGCAAGGTCGCTTCCTTAAAAAAAGTCACATCATTTTTTTCTTTTTTTCACAATTTTAGAAAATACATAAAAATGCCTGTAACTCCTAAACCATAAGAGATAGAGGGCTAAAACACCAAATTCGTGTTCAGCAAGGTCGCTTCCTTAAGAAAAGTCACATCATTTTTTTCTTTTTTTCACAATTTTAGAAAATACAGAAAAATGCCTGTAACTCCTAAACCGTAAGCGATAGAGGGCTAAAAACACAGGATTCGTGTCCAGCAAGGTCGCTTCCCTAAGAAAAGTCACATCATATTTTCTTTTTTTCACAATTTTAGAAAATACAGAAAACAGCCTGTAACTCCTAAACCGTAAGCGATAGAGGGCTAAAAACACCGGATTCGTGTTCAGCAAGGTCGCTTCCTTAAGAAAAGTCACATCATTTTTTCTTTTTTTCACAATTTTAGAAAATACAGAAAAATGCCTGTAACTCCTAAACCGTAAGAGATAGAGGGCTAAAAATACCGGATTCGTGTTCAGAAAGGTCGCTTCCTTCAGAAAAGTCACATCATTTTTTCTTTTTTTCACAATTTTAGAAAATACAGAAAAATGCCTGTAACTCCTAAACCGTAAGCGATAGAGGGCTAAAAACACCGGATTCGTGTTCAGCAAGGTCGCTTCCTTAAGAAAAGTCACATCATTTTTTCTTGTTTTCACAATTTTAGAAAATACATAAAAATGCCTGTAACTCCTAAACCGTAAGCGACAGAGGGTTAAAAACACCGGATTCGTGTTCAGCATGGTCACTTCCTTAAGAAAAGTCACATCATTTTTTCTTTTTTTCACAATTTAAGAAAATACAGAAAAATGCCTGTAACTCCTAAACCATAAGAGATAGAGGGCTAAAAACACCGGATTCGTGTTCAGCAAGGTCGCTTCCTTAAGAAAAGTCACATCATTTTTTCTTTTTTTCACAATTTTAGAAAATACAGAAAAATGCTGTTACTCCTAAACCGTAAGAGATAGAGGGCTAAAAACACCGGATTCGTGTTCAGCAAGGTCGCTTCCTTAAGAAAAGTCACATCATTTTTTCTTTTTTTCACATATTTAGAAAATACAGAAAAATGCCTGTAACTCCTAAACCGTAAGCGATAGAGGGCTAAATACACCGGATTCGTGTTCAGCAAAATGGCTTCCTTAAGAAAAGTAACATCATTTTTTATTTTTTTCACAATTTTAGAAAATACAGAAAAATGCCTGTAACTCCTAAACCATAAGAGATAGAGGGCTAAAAACACCGGATTCGTGTTCAGCAAGGTCGCTTCCTTAAGAAAAGTCACATCATTTTTTCTTTTTTCACAATTTTTGAAAATACAGAAAAATGCCTGTAACTCCTATACCATAAGAGATAGAAGGCTAAAAACACCGGATTCGTGTTCAGCAAGGTCGCTTCCTTAAGAATAGTGACATCATTTTTTCTGTTTTTCACAATTTTAGAAAATACAGAAAAATGCCTGTAACTCCTAAACCGTAAGAGATAGAGGGCTAAAAACACCGGATTCGTGTTCGGCAAGGTCGCTTCCTTAAGAAAAGTCACATCATTTTTTCTTTTTTTCACAATTTTAGAAAATACAGAAAAATGCCTGTTACTCCTAAACCGTAAGAGATAGAGGGCTAAAAACACCGGATTCGTGTTCAGCAAGGTCGCTTCCTTAAGAAAAGTCACATCATTTTTTCTTTTTTTCACAATTTTAGAAAATACAGAAAAATGCCTGTAACTCCTAAACCGTAAGCGATAGAGGGCTAAAAACACCGGATTCGTGTTCAGCAAGGTCGCTTTCTTAAGAAAAGTCACATCATTTTTTCTTTTTTTCACAATTTTAGAAAATACAGAAAAATGCTTGTAACTCCTAAACCGTAAGAGATAGAGGGCTAAAAACACCGGATTCGTGTTCAGCAAGGTCGCTTCCTTAAGAAAAGTCACATCATTTTTCTTTTTTTCACAATTTTAGAAAATACAGAAAAATGCCTGTTACTCCTAAACCGTAAGAGAAAGAGGGCTAAAAACACCGGATTCGTGTTCAGCAAGGTCGCTTCTTTAAGAAAAGTCACATCATTTTTTCTTTTTTTCACAATTTTAGAAAATACAGAAAAATGCCTGTAACTCCTAAACCGTAAGCGATAGAGGGCTAAAAACACCGGATTCGTGTTCAGCAAGGTCGCTTTCTTAAGAAAAGTCACATCATTTTTTCTTTTTTTCACAATTTTAGAAAATACAGAAAAATGCCTGTAACTCCTAAACCGTAAGCGATAGAGGGCTAAAAACACCGGATTCGTGTTAAGCAATGTCGCGATTCCTTAAGAAAAATCACATCATTTTTTTTTCACAATTTTAAAAAATACAGAAAAATGATTGTAACTCCTAAACCATAAGAGATAAAGGGCTAAAAACACCGGATTCGTGTTCAGCAAGGTCGCTTTCTTAAGAATAGCGGGGACACGGAGTGCGGGTTACACGGAGTGCGGGAACACGGAGTGCGGGGACACTGAGTGCGGGGACACTGTGTGCGGGGACACTGTGTGCGGGGACACTGTGTGCGGGGACACGGAGTGCGGTGACACGGAGTGCGGGGACACGGAGTGCTGGGACACTGAGTGCGGGGACACTGTGTGCGGGGACACTGTGTGCGGGGACACTGTGTGCGGGGACACGGAGTGCGAGGACACGGAGTGCGGGGACACGGAGTGCGGGGACACGGAATGCGGGGACACTGAGTGCGGGGACACTGTGTGCGGGGACACTGAGTGCTGGGACACTGATTGCGGGGACACTGTGTGCGGGGACACTGATTGCTGGGACACTGAGTGCTGGGACACTGAGTGCGGGGACACTGTGTGCGGGGACACTGTGTGCGGGGACGCTGTGTGCGGTGACACGGAGTGCTGGGACACGGAGTGCGGGGACACGGAGTGCGGGGACACGGAGTTATTCTGACTCTCTTAAGGTACGGGGAGTTATTCTGACTCTCTTAAGGTACGGGGAGTAATTCTGACTCTCTTAACGTACGGGGAGTAATTCTGACTCTCTTAAGGTAGTGGGAGTAATTCTGACTCTCTTAAAGTACGGGGAGTAATTCCGACTCTCTTAAAGTACGGGGAGTAATTCTGACTCTCTTAAGGTACGGGGAGTAATTCTGACTCTCTTAAGGTACGGGGAGTAATTCTGACTCTCTTAAAGCACGGGGAGTAATTCTGACTCTCTTAAGGTACGGGGAGTAATTTTGACTCTCTTAAAGTACGGGGAGTAATTCTGACTCTTTTAACGTACGGGGAGTAATTGTGACTCTCTTAAGGTACGGGGAGTAATTCTGACTCTCTTAAGGTACGGGGAGTAATTCTGACTCTCTTAAGGTACGGGGAGTAATTCTGACTCTCTTAAAGTACGGGGAGTAATTCTGACTCTCTTAAAGTACGGGGAGTAATTCTGACTCTCTTAAGGTACGGGGAGTAATTCTGACTCTCTTAAGGTACGGGGAGTAATTCTGACTCTCTTAAAGTACGGGGAGTAATTCTGACTCTCTTAAGGTACGGGGAGTAATTCTGACTCTCTTAAAGTACGGGGAGTAATATTACTCTTTTAACGTACGGGGAGTAATTCTGACTCTCTTAAGGTACGGGGAGTAATTCTAACTCTGGGGGATCGCGTGTAATTTCCCTTTATTCAGTCGGTGCACTTATGTAACATTTGATGACGCACTTGCCTATGGCTTCGTTATTGCGACCATTGTATTTGACTTTGTGGTCAATTATTGGACAAATAGCCACATTATCTAGTCTCTGATCAATTAAAAAAGAAAAAAACAGCGGATTGAAACGAAGGAGACCTAACGATATTATCTGATATATAGTGACGTCATGACTGTTCTTCGTCCTTCACTAATAAATCAGATCATTCGGGCTCTGTAGACCTGTATTTAATTGCGCTGTTATCTAAAAATATCGGTGATTTTTTCCACCCTATCAATTTATATACTTTTAAAATACAAAAATAATTTCCTTAATAAGTCCATCAATTTTAATACGGAATTTAATTCGAATATACGATTACTTTTATTAGACCACCACGAATTATAAAGTTATTACTTACGTTATTCGCTGATTTACCAGAGAGATCCCGCACCGTTGGTAACTAGGCCTCTGAATTAATACTTAGTTGGCTTTTTATGTAAATACCAATGAACAATTTACTTAAATTCTTGAAGATAAAATTTTATGATTTTTAAGATTGACAAGAAAATAATCGTCGTGATAATATTAAATTTAAATATGAATAAAACGTTTTAGAATGATTAAAATTATTAATTTTCAGTTAATAAAGTTTTTTCATCTTCCGTTATTATTATATTCTTTATCACTTTATAATAAAATTTTTTTTTGAAAGGTAATCAAACACACCAAATTACGGGCGTCATTTACAGAAGTATTTGTATTGTATTACATTCCGCATTCCATAATGATATAGAAAAGGCATTCCGTTGTTAATTTTGAAGAGATTCCATATTGCAACGCATTCTGCTAATAAAGAGTGATTTTCATTATTATTACGTTGCATTCTGTTATGAGCTTATGTATATATATATGTGCCGACTTGAGTCGTATTTTATATTCATTTTACGGCTAATAAACGGGCAATTAAAATATTATTATAGGGGTGCCTGCTGACCGTGTCTTCATCGAAAGCTAGGAATGATTCAACTAAAATTCAGTTTAACTCAATGCATGTTGAAACTTGTTACAGGTATTGCTAAAATATATAAATTAAATTAGGTGACTGTGAAATTTCTTCTAAACTTGGAACGCTGTCGGGACGCTTTACTAACACGGGGATACGGAGTGCGAGGACACTGAGTGCGGGGACACGGAGTGCGGAGACACGGAGTGCGGGGACACGGAGTGCGGGGACACGGAGTGCGGGGACACGGAGTGCGGGGACACTGTGTGCGGGGACACTGAGTGCGGGGACACTGTGTGCGGGGACACTGATTGCTGGGACACTGAGTGCTGGGACACTGAGTGCGGGGACACTGTGTGCGGGGACACTGTGTGCGGGGACACTGTGTGCGGGGACACGGAGTGCGAGGACACGGAGTGCGGGGACACGGAGTGCGGGGACACGGAGTGCGGGGACACGGAGGGCGGGGACACGGAGTGCGGGGACACGGAGTGCGATGACACGGCGTGCGAGAACACTGTGTGCGGGGACACTGAGTGCGGGGACACTGTGTGCGGGGACACTATGTGCGGGGACACTGTGTGCGGGGATCGGAGTGCGGGGACACGGAGTGCGGGGACACGGAGTGCGGGGACACGGAGTGCGGGGACACGGAGTGCGGGGAAAGTGAGTGCGGGGACACGGAGTGCGGGGACACGGAGTGCGGGGACACGGAGTGCGGGGACACGGAGTGCGGGGACACGGAGTGCGGGGACACGGAGTGCGGGGACACGGAGTGCGGGGACACTGTGTGCGGGGGCACTGTGTGCGGGGACACGGAGTGCGGGGACACGGAGTGCGGGGACACGGAGTGCGGAGACACGGAGTACGGGGACACGGAGTGCGGGGACACGGAGTGCGGGGAAAGTGAGTGCGGGGACACGGAGTGCGGGGACACGGAGTGCGGAGACACGGAGTGCGGGGACACTGTGTACGGGGACACTGTGTGCGGGGACACTGATTGCTGGGACGCTGAGTGCTGGGACACTGAGTGCGGGGACACTGTGTGCGGGGACACTGTTTGCGGGGACACTGTGTGCGGGGACACGGTGTGCGGGGACACGGAGTGCGGGGACACGGAGTGCTAGGAAAGTGTGTGCGGGGACACTGAGTGCGGGGACACGGAGTGCGGAGACACGGAGTGCGGAGACACGGAGTTCGGGGACACTGTGTGCGGGGACACTGTGTGCGGGGACACTGAGTGCGGCGCCACTGTGTGCGGGGACACTGATTGCTGGGACACTGAGTGCTGGGACACTGAGTGCGGGGACACTGTGTGCGGGGACACTGTGTGCGGGGACACTGTGTGCGGGGACACGGAGTGCGAGGACACGGAGTGCGGGGACACGGAGTGCGGGGACACTGTGTGCGGGGACACTGTGTGTGGGGACACGGAGTGCGGGGACACGGAGTGCGGGGAAAGTGAGTGCGGGGACACGGTGGCGGGGACACGGAGTACGGAGACACGGAGTGCGGAGACACGGAGTGCGGGGACACTGTGTGCGGGGACACTGTGTGCGGGGACACTGAGTGCGGGGACACTGTGTGCGGGGACACTGATTGCTGGGACACTGAGTGCTGGGACACTGAGTGCGGGGACACTGTGTGCGGGGACACTGTGTGCGGGGACACTGTGTGCGGGGACACGGAGTGCGAGGACACGGAGTGCGGGGACACGGAGTGCGGGGACACGGAGTGCGGGGACACTGTGTGCGAGGACACTGTGTACGGGGACACGGAGTGCGGGGACACGGAGTGCGGGGACACGGAGGGCGGGGACACGGAGTGCGGGGACACGGAGTTCGATGACACGGAGTGCGGGAACACTGTGTGCGGGGACACTGAGTGCGGGGACACTGTGTGCGGGGACACTGTGTGCGGGGACACTGTGTGCGGGGACACGGAGTGCGGGGACACGGAGTGCGGGGACACGGAGTGCGGGGACACAGAGTGCGGGGAAAGTGAGTGCGGGGACACGGAGTGCGGGGACACGGAGTGCGGGGACACTGAGTGCGGGGACACGGAGTGCGGGGACACGGAGTGCGGGGACACTGTGTGCGGGGACACTGTGTGCGGGGACACGGAGTGCGGGGACACGGAGTGCGGGGACACGGAGTGCGGGGACACGGAGTGCGGAGACACGGAGTGCGGGGACACGGAGTGCGGGGACACGGAGTGCGGGGACACGGAGTGCGGAGACACGGAGTGCGGGGACACGGAGTGCGGGGAAAGTGAGTGCGGGGACACGGAGTGCGGGGACACGGAGTGCGGGGACACGGAGTGCGGAGACACGGAGTGCGGAGACACGGAGTGCGGGGACACTGTGTACGGGGACACTGTGTGCGGGGACACTGATTGCTGGGACGCTGAGTGCCGGGACACTGAGTGCGGGGACACTGTGTGCGGGGACACTGGGTGCGGAAACACTGTGTGCGGGGACACGGTGAGCGGGGACACGGAGTGCGGGGACACGGAGTGCGAGGAAAGTGTGTGCGGGGACACTGAGTGCGGGGACACTGTGTGCGGGGACACTGATTGCAGGGACACTTAGTGCTGGGACACTGAGTGCGGGGACACAGTGTGCGGGGACACTGTGTGCGGGGACACGGAGTGCGGGGACACGGAGTGCGGGGACACGGAGTGCGGGGACACGGAGTGCGGGGACACGGAGTGCGGGGACACGGAGTGCGGGGACACTGTGTGCGGGGACACTGTGTGCGGGGACACGGAGTGCGGGGACTCGGAGTGCGGGGACACGGAGTGCGGGGACACGGAGTGCGGGGACACGGAGTGCGGGGACACTGTGTGCGGGAACACTGTGTGCGGGGTACACGGAGTGCGGGGACACGGAGTGCGGGGACACGGAGGGCGGGGACACGGAGTGCGGGGACACGGAGTGCGATGACACGGAGTGCGGGGACACTGTGTGCGGGGACACTGAGTGCGGGGACACTGTGTACGGGGACACTGTGTGCGGGGACACTGTGTGCGGGGACACGGAGTGCGGGGACACGGAGTGCGGGGACACGGAGGGCGGGGAAAGTGAGTGCGGGGACACGGAGTGCGGGGACACGGAGTGCGGGGACACTGAGTGTTAGGACACGGAGTGCGGGGACACGGAGTGCGGGGACACGGAGTGCGGGGACACTGTGTGCGGGGACACTGTGTGCGGGGACACGGAGTGCGGGGACACGGAGTGCGGGAACACGGAGTGCGGAGACACGGAGTGCGGGGACACGGAGTGCGGGGACACGGAGTGCGGGAACACGGAGTGCGGGGAAAGTGAGTGCGGGGACACGGAGTGCGGGGACACGGAGTGCGGGGACACGGAGTGCGGAGACACGGAGTGCGGAGACACGGAGTGCGGGGACACTGTGTGCGGGGACACTGTGTGCGGGGACACTGAGTGCGGGGACACTGTGTGCGGGGACGCTGAGTGCTGGGACACTGAGTGCGGGGAAACTGTTTGCGGGGACACTGGGTGCTGGGACACTGTGTGCGGGGACACGGTGTGCGGGAACACGGAGTGCGGGGACACGGAGTGCGAGGAAAGTGTGTGCGGGGACACTGAGTGCGGGGACACTGTGTGCGGGGACACTGATTGCTGGGACACTGAGTGCTGGGACACTGAGTGCGGGGACACTGTGTGCGGGGACACTGTGTGCGGGGACACGGAGTGCGGGGACACGGAGTGCGGGGACACGGAGTGCGGGGACACGGAGTGCGGGGACACGGAGTGCGAGGACACTGTGTGCGGGTACACTGTGTGCGGGGACACGGAGTACGGGGACACGGAGTGCGGGGACACTGTGTGCGGGAACACTGTGTGCGGGGACACGGAGTGCGGGGACACGGAGTGCGGGGACACGGAGGGCGTGGACACGGAGTGCGGGGACACTGAGTGCGTTGACACGGAGTGCGGGGACACTGTGTGCGGGGACACTGTGTGCGGGGACACTGTGTAAGGGGACACTGTGTGCGGGGACACTGTGTGCGGGGACACGGAGTGCGGGGACACGGAGTGCGGGGACACGGAGTGCGGGGACACGGAGTGCGGGGACACGGAGTGCGGGGACACTGAGTGCGGGGACACGGAGTGCGGGGACACGGAGTGCGGAGACACGGAGTGCGGAGACACGGAGTGCGAGGACACTGTGTACGGGGACACTGTGTGCGGGGACACTGTGTGCGGGGACACGGAGTGCGGAGACACGGAGTGCGGGGACACGGAGTGCGGGGACACGGAGTGCGGGGAAAGTGAGTGCGGGGACACGGAGTGCGGGGACACGGAGTGCGGGGACACGGAGTGCGGAGACACGGAGTGCGGAGACACGGAGTGCGGGGACACTGTGTACGGGGACACTGTGTGCGGGGACACTGATTGCTGGGACACTGAGTGCCGGGACACTGAGTGCGGGGACACTGTGTGCGGGGACACTGGGTGCGGGGACACTGTGTGCGGGGACACGGTGAGCGGGGACACGGAGTGCGGGGACACGGAGTGCGAGGAAAGTGTGTGCGGGGACACTGAGTGCGGGGACACTGTGTGCGGGGACACTGATTGCAGGGACACTTAGTGCTGGGACACTGAGTGCGGGGACACTGTGTGCGGGGACACTGTGTGCGGGGACACGATGTATGGGGACACGGAGTGCGGGGACACGGAGTGCGGGGACACGGAGTGCGGGGACACGGAGTGCGGGGACACTGTGTGCGGGGACACTGTGTGCGGAGACACGGATTGCGGGGACACGGAGTGCGGGGACACGGAGTGCGGGGACACGGAGTGCGGGGACACTGTGTGCGGGAAAACTGTGTGCGGGGACACGGAGTGCGGGGACACGGAGTGCGGGGACACGGAGGGCGGGGACACGGAGTGCGGGGACACGGAGTGCGATGACACGGAGTGCGGAGACACTGTGTGCGGGGACACTGAGTGCGGGGACACTGTGTACGGGGACACTGTGTGCGGGGACACTGTGTGCGGGGACACGGAGTGCGGGGACACGGAGTGCGGGGACACGGAGTGCGGGGACACGGAGTGCGGGGAAAGTGAGTGCGGGGACACGGAGTGCGGGGACACGGAGTGCGGGGACACTGAGTGCGGGGACACGGAGTGCGGGGACACGGAGTGCGGGGACACGGAGTGCGGGGACACGGAGTGCGGGGACACTGTGTGCGGGGACACTGTGTGCGGGGACACGGAGTGCGGGAACACGGAGTGCGGAGACACGGAGTGCGGGGACACGGAGTGCGGGGACACGGTGTGCGGGGAAAGTGAGTGCGGGGACACGGAGTGCGGGGACACGGAGTGCGGAGACTCGGAGTGCGGAGACACGGAGTGCGGGGACACTGTGTAAGGGGACACTGTGTGCGGGGACACTGAGTGCGGGGACACTGTGTGCGGGGACACTGATTGCTGGGACGCTGAGTGCTGGGACACTGAGTGCGGGGAAACTGTTTGCGGGGACACTGGGTGCTGGGACACTGTGTGCGGGGACACGGTGTGTGTGGACACGGAGTGCGGGGACACGGAGTGCGCGGAAAGTGTGTGCGGGGACACTGATTGCGGGGACACTGTGTGCGGGGACACTTATTGCTGGGACACGGAGTGCTGGGACACGGAGTGCGGGGACACTGTGTGCGGGGACACTGTGTGCGGGGACACGGAGTGCGGGAACACGGAGTGCGGAGACACGGAGTGCGGGGACACGGAGTGCGGGGACACGGTGTGCGGGGAAAGTGAGTGCGGGGACACGGAGTGCGGGGACACGGAGTGCGGAGACTCGGAGTGCGGAGACACGGAGTGCGGGGACACTGTGTAAGGGGACACTGTGTGCGGGGACACTGAGTGCGGGGACACTGTGTGCGGGGACACTGATTGCTGGGACGCTGAGTTTTGGGACACTGAGTGCGGGGAAAGTGTTTGCGGGGACACTGGGTGCTGGGACACTGTGTGCGGGGACACGGTGTGTGGGGACACGGAGTGCGGGGACACGGAGTGCGCGGAAAGTGTGTGCGGGGACACTGAGTGCGGGGACACTGTGTGCGGGGACACTTATTGCTGGGACACTGAGTGCTGGGACACGGAGTGCGGGGACACTGTGTGCGGGGACACTGTGTGCGGGGACACGGAGTGCGGGGACACGGAGTGCGGGGACACGGAGTGCGGGGACACGGAGTGCGGGGACACGGAGTGCGGGGACACTGTGTGCGGGTACACTGTGTGCGGGGACACGGAGTGCGGGGACACGGAGTGCGGGGACACTGTGTGCGGGAACACTGTGTGCGGGGACACAGAGTGCGGGGACACGGAGTGCGGGGACACGGAGGGCGGGGACACGGAGTGCGGGGACACTGATTGCGTTGACACGGAGTGCGGGGACACTGTGTGCGGGGACACTGTGTGCGGGGACACTGTGTACGGGGACACTGTGTGCGGGGACACTGAGTGCGGGGACACGGAGTGCGGGGACACGGAGTGCGGGGACACGGAGTGCGGGGACACGGAGTGCGGGGACACGGAGTGCGGGGACACGGAGTGCGGGGACACGGAGTGCGGGGACACGGAGTGCGGGGACACGGAGTGCGGGGAAAGTGAGTGCGGGGACACGGAGTGCGGGGACACATAGTGTGGTGACACGGAGTGCGGGGACACGGAGTGCGGGGACACGGAGTGCGGAGACACTGAGTGCTGGGACCCTGAGTGCGGGGACACTGTGTGCGGGGACACTGTGTGCGGGGACACTGTTTTCGGGGACACGGAGTGCGGGGACACGGAGTGCGGGGACACTGTGTGCGGGGACACGGAGTGCGGAGACACGGAGTGCGGGGACACGACGTGCGGGGACACGGAGTGCGGGGACACAGAGTGCGGGGACACGGAGTGCGGGGGTACGGAGTGCTGGGACACTGAGTGCGGGGACACGGAGTGCGGAGACACGGAGTGCGGGGACACGGAGTGCGGGGACACGGAGTGCGGGGAGACGGAGTGCGGGGACACGGAGTGCGGGGACACTGTGTGCGAAGAAACGGAGTGCGGGGACACTGAGTGCGGGGACACTAGAAGCGAGGACACTGTGTGCGGGGACACTGTGTGCGGGGAAACGGAGTGCGGGGACACGGAGTGCGGGGACACGGAGTGCGGAGACACGGAGTGCGGGGACACGGAGTGCGGAGACACGGAGTGCGAGGAAAGTGAGTGAGGGGACACGGAGTGCGGGGACACTGAGTGCGGGGACACGGAGTGCGGAGACACGGAGTGTGGGGACACGGAGTGCGGGGACACGGAGTGCGGGGACACGGATTGCGGGGACACGGATTGCGGGGACACGGAGTGCGGGGACACGGAGTGCGGAGACACTGAGTGCTGGGACACTGAGTGCGGGGACACTGTGTGCGGGGACACTGTGTGCGGGTACACTGTGTGCAGGGACACGGAGTGCGGGGACACTGTGTGCGGGGACACTGAGTGCGGGGACACTGTGTGCGGGGACGCTGAGTGCTGGGACACTGAGTGCGGGGAAACTGTTTGCGGGGACACTGGGTGCTGGGACACTGTGTGCGGGGACACGGTGTGCGGGAACACGGAGTGCGGGGACACGGAGTGCGAGGAAAGTGTGTGCGGGGACACTGAGTGCGGGGACACTGTGTGCGGGGACACTAATTGCTGGGACACTGAGTGCTGGGACACTGAGTGCGGGGCCACTGTGTGCGGGGACACTGTGTGCGGGGACACGGAGTGCGGGGACACGGAGTGCGGGGACACGGAGTGCGGGGACACGGAGTGCGGGGACACGGAGTGCGGGGACACTGTGTGCGGGTACACTGTGTGCGGGGACACGGAGTGCGGGGACACGGAGTGCGGGGACACTGTGTGCGGGAACACTGTGTGCGGGGACACGGAGTGCGGGGACACGGAGTGCGGGGACACGGAGGGCGTGGACACGGAGTGCGGGGACACTGAGTGCGTTGACACGGAGTGCGGGGACACTGTGTGCGGGGACACTTTGTGCGGGGACACTGTGTAAGGGGACACTGTGTGCGGGGACACTGTGTGCGGGGACACGGAGTGCGGGGACACGGAGTGCGGGGACACGGAGTGCGGGGACACGGAGTGCGGGGACACGGAGTGCGGGGACACTGAGTGCGAGGACACGGAGTGCGGGGACACGGAGTGCGGAGACACGGAGTGCGGAGACACGGAGTGCGGGGACAATGTGTACGGGGACACTGTGTGCGGGGACACTGTGTGCGGGGACACGGAGTGCGGAGACACGGAGTGCGGGGACACGGAGTGCGGGGACACGGAGTGCGGGGAAAGTGAGTGCGGGGACACGGAGTGCAGGGACACGGAGTGCGGGGACACGGAGTGCGGAGACACGGAGTGCGGAGACACGGAGTGCGGGGACACTGTGTACGGGGACACTGTGTGCGGGGACACTGATTGCTGGGACGCTGAGTGCCGGGACACTGAGTGCGGGGACACTGTGTGCGGGGACACTGGGTGCGGGGACACTGTGTGCGGGGACACGGTGAGCGGGGACACGGAGTGCGGGGACACGGAGTGCGAGGAAAGTGTGTGCGGGGACACTGAGTTTGGGGACACTGTGTGCGGGGGCACTGATTGCAGGGACACTTAGTGCTGGGACACTGAGTGCGGGGACACTGTGTGCGGGGACACGGAGTGCGGGGACACGGAGTGCGGGGACACGGAGTGCGGGGAAAGTGAGTGCGGGGACACGGAGTGCGGGGACACGGAGTGCGAGGACACTTAGTGCGGAGACACGGAGTGCGGGGAAACGGAGTGCGGGGACACGGAGTGCGGGGACACGGAGTGCGGCGATACGGAGTGCGGGGACACTTAGTGCGGGGACACGGAGTGCGGAGACACGGAGTGCGGGGACACGGAGTGCGGGGATACGGAGTCGGGGACACGGAGTGCGGGGACACGGAGTGCGAGGACACTTAGTGCGGAGACACGGAGTGCGGGGAAACGGAGTCCGGGGAAAGTGAGTGCGGGGACACGGAATGCGGGGACACGGAGTGCGGGGACACGGAGTGCGGGGACACGGAGTGCGGGGACACTGTGTGCGGGGACACTGAGTGCGGGGACATGGTGTGCGGAGACACGGAGTGCGGAGAAACGGAGAGCGGGGACACGGAGTGCTTGGACACGTAGTGCGGGGACTAGGAGTGCGGGGACACTGTGTGCGGGGACACTGTGTGCGGGGACACGGAGTGCGGGGAAACGGAGTGCGGGGACACTGTGTGCGGGGACAATGTGTGCGGGGACACGGAGTGCGGGGACACGGAGTGCGGGGACACGGAGTGCGGGGACACTGAGTGCGGGGACACTGAGTGCGGGGACACTGAGTGCGGGGACACTGTGTGCGGGGACACAAACTGCGGGGACACTGAGTGCAGACACGGAGTGCGGAGACACGGAGTGCGGGGACACTGTGTGCGGGGACACGGAGTGCGGGGACACGGAGTGCGGGGACATGGAGTGCGGGGACACGGAGTGCGGGGACAAAAAATGCGGGGACACTGTGTGCGGGGACACGGAGTGCGAGGACACGGAGTGCGGAGACACGGAGTGCGGGGACACTGTGTGCGGGGACACTGCGTGCGGGGACACTGTGTGCGAGGACACTGTGTGCGGGGACACGGAGTGCGGGGACACGGAGTGGGAGTACACGGAGTGCGGGGACACGGAGTGCGGGGACACGGAGTGCGGGGACACTGAGTGCGGGGACACGGAGTGCGGGGACACGGAGTGCGGGGACACGGAGTGCGGGGACACGGAGTGCGGGGACACGGAGTGCGAGGGAAAGTGAGTGCGTGGACACGGAGTGCGGGGACACGGAGTGCGGGGACACGGAGTGCGGGGACACTGTGTGCGGGGACACTGAGTGCGGGGACACAGAGTGGGGAGACACGGAGTGCGGGAACATGGAGTATGGGGACACGGAGTGCGGGGACACGGAGTGCGGGGACACGGAGTGCGGGGACACTGTGTGCGGGGACACTGAGTGCGGGGACACTGTGTGCGGGGACACTGATTGCTGGGACACTGAGTGCTGGGACACTGAGTGCGGGGACACTGTGTGCGGGGACACTGTTCGGGGACACTGTGTGCGGGGACACTGATTGCTGGGACACTGAGTGCTGGGACACTGAGTTCGGGGACATAGTGTGCGGGGACACTGTGTGCGGGGACACTGTGTGCGGGGACACGGAGTGCGGGGACACTGTGTGCGGGGACACGGAGTGCGGGGACACGGAGTGCGGGGACACGGAGTGCAGGGACACGGATTGCGGAGACACGGAGTGCGGAGACACGGAGTGCGGGGACACGGAGTGCGGGGACACGAAGTGCGGGGAAAGTGAGTGCGGGGACACGGAGTGCGGGGACACTGAGTGCGGGGACACGGAGTGCGGAGACACGGAGTGCGGGGACACGGAGTGTGGACACACGGAGTGCGGGGACACGGAGTGCGGGGACACTGTGTGCGGGGACACTGTGTGCGGGGACACTGTGTGCGGGGACACGGAGTGCGGGGACACGGAGTGCGGGGACACGGAGTGCGGGGACACTGAGTGCGGGGACACGGAGTGCGGGGACACGGAGTGCGGAGACAAGGAGTGCGGGGACACGGAGTGCGAGGGAAAGTGAGTGCGGGGACACGGAGTGCGGGGACACTGTGTGCGGGGACACTGAGTGCGGGGACACGGAGTGGGGAGACACGGAGTGCGGGGACATGGAGTACGGGGACACGGAGTGCGGGGACACGGAGTGCGGGGATACTGAGTGCTGGGACACTGAGTGCGGGGACACTGTGTGCGGGGACACTGTTCGGGGACACTGTGTGCGGGGACACTGATTGCTGGGACACTGAGTGCTGGGACACTGAGTTCGGGGACACTGTGTGCGGGGACACTGTAAGCGGGGACACTGTGTGTGGGGACACGGAGTGCGGGAACACTGTGTGCGGGGACACGGAGTCTGGGGACACGGAGTGCGGGGACACGGAGTGCGGGGACACGGAGTGCAGGGACACGGAGTGCGGAGACACGGAGTGCGGGGACACGGATTGCGGGGACACGGAGTGCGTAGAAAGTGAGTGCGGGGACACGGAGTGCGGGGACACGGAGTGCGGGGACACTGAGTGCGGGGACACGGAGTGCGGAGACACGGAGTGCGGGGACACGGAGTGCGGGGACACGGAGTGCGGGGACACGGAGTGCGGGGACACGGAGTGCGGTGACACGGAGTGCGGGGACACGGAGTGCGGGGACACGAAGTGCGGGGACACGGAGTGCGGGGACACGGAGTGCGGGGACACGGAGTGCGGGGACACGGAGTGCGGGGACACGGAGTGCGGCGATACGGAGTGCGGGGACACTTAGTGCGGGGACACGGAGTGCGGAGACACGGAGTGCGGGGACACGGAGTGCGGGGATACGGAGTCGGGGACACGGAGTGCGGGGACACGGAGTGCGAGGACACTTAGTGCGGAGACACGGAGTGCGGGGAAACGGAGTCCGGGGAAAGTGAGTGCGGGGACACGGAATGCGGGGACACGGAGTGCGGGGACACGGAGTGCGGGGACACGGAGTGCGGGGACACTGTGTGCGGGGACACTGAGTGCGGGGACATGGTGTGCGGAGACACGGAGTGCGGAGAAACGGAGAGCGGGGACACGGAGTGCTGGGACACGTAGTGCGGGGACTAGGAGTGCGGGGACACTGTGTGCGGGGACACTGTGTGCGGGGACACGGAGTGCGGGGAAACGGAGTGCGGGGACACTGTGTGCGGGGACAATGTGTGCGGGGACACGGAGTGCGGGGACACGGAGTGCGGAGACACGGAGTGCGGGGACACTGAGTGCGGGGACACTGAGTGCGGGGACACTGAGTGCGGGGACACTGTGTGCGGGGACACAAACTGCGGGGACACTGAGTGCAGACACGGAGTGCGGAGACACGGAGTGCGGGGACACTGTGTGCGGGGACACGGAGTGCGGGGACACGGAGTGCGGGGACATGGAGTGCGGGGACACGGAGTGCGGGGACAAAAAATGCGGGGACACTGTGTGCGGGGACACGGAGTGCGAGGACACGGAGTGCGGAGACACGGAGTGCGGGGACACTGTGTGCGGGGACACTGCGTGCGGGGACACTGTGTGCGAGGACACTGTGTGCGGGGACACGGAGTGCGGGGACACGGAGTGCGAGTACACGGAGTGCGGGGACACGGAGTGCGGGGACACTGAGTGCGGGGACACGGAGTGCGGGGACACGGAGTGCGGGGACACGGAGTGCGGGGACACGGAGTGCGGGGACACGGAGTGCGAGGGAAAGTGAGTGCGTGGACACGGAGTGCGGGGACACGGAGTGCGGGGACACTGTGTGCGGGGACACTGAGTGCGGGGACACAGAGTGGGGAGACACGGAGTGCGGGAACATGGAGTATGGGGACACGGAGTGCGGGGACACGGAGTGCGGGGACACGGAGTGCGGGGACACTGTGTGCGGGGACACTGAGTGCGGGGACACTGTGTGCGGGGACACTGATTGCTGGGACACTGAGTGCTGGGACACTGAGTGCGGGGACACTGTGTGCGGGGACACTGTTCGGGGACACTGTGTGCGGGGAAACTGATTGCTGGGACACTGAGTGCTGGGACACTGAGTTCGGGGACATAGTGTGCGGGGACACTGTGTGCGGGGACACTGTGTGCGGGGACACGGAGTGCGGGGACACTGTGTGCGGGGACACGGAGTGCGGGGACACGGAGTGCGGGGACACGGAGTGCAGGGACACGGATTGCGGAGACACGGAGTGCGGAGACACGGAGTGCGGGGACACGGAGTGCGGGGACACGAAGTGCGGGGAAAGTGAGTGCGGGGACACGGAGTGCGGGGACACTGAGTGCGGGGACACGGAGTGCGGAGACACGGAGTGCGGGGACACGGAGTGCGGGGACACGGAGTGCGGGGACACGGAGTGCGGGGACACGGAGTGCTGGGACACGGAGTGCGGGGACACGGAGTGCGGGGACACGGAGTGCGGGGACACTGTGTGCGGGGACACTGTGTGCGGGGACACTGAGTGCGGGGACACGGAGTGCGGAGACACGGAGTGCGGGGACACGGAGTGCGGGGACGCGGAGTGCGGGGACACGGAGTGCGGCGATACGGAGTGCGGGGACACTGAGTGCGGGGACACGGAGTGCGGAGACACGGAGTGCGGGGACACTGTGTGCGGGGACACTGAGTGCGGGGACACTGTGTGCGGGGACACTGATTGCTGGGACACTGAGTGCTGGGACACTGAGTGCGGGGACACTGTGTGCGGGGACACTGTTCGGGGACACTGTGTGCGGGGAAACTGATTGCTGGGACACTGAGTGCTGGGACACTGAGTTCGGGGACATAGTGTGCGGGGACACTGTGTGCGGGGACACTGTGTGCGGGGACACGGAGTGCGGGGACACTGTGTGCGGGGACACGGAGTGCGGGGACACGGAGTGCGGGGACACGGAGTGCAGGGACACGGATTGCGGAGACACGGAGTGCGGAGACACGGAGTGCGGGGACACGGAGTGCGGGGACACGAAGTGCGGGGAAAGTGAGTGCGGGGACACGGAGTGCGGGGACACTGAGTGCGGGGACACGGAGTGCGGAGACACGGAGTGCGGGGACACGGAGTGCGGGGACACGGAGTGCGGGGACACGGAGTGCGGGGACACGGAGTGCTGGGACACGGAGTGCGGGGACACGGAGTGCGGGGACACGGAGTGCGGGGACACTGTGTGCGGGGACACTCTGTGCGGGGACACTGAGTGCGGGGACACGGAGTGCGGAGACACGGAGTGCGGGGACACGGAGTGCGGGGACGCGGAGTGCGGGGACACGGAGTGCGGCGATACGGAGTGCGGGGACACTGAGTGCGGGGACACGGAGTGCGGAGACACGGAGTGCGGGGACACGGATTGCGGGGACACGGAGTCGGGGACACGGAGTGCGGGGACACGGAGTGCGAGGACACTGTGTGCGGAGACACGGAGTGCGGGGACACGGAGTGCGGGGAAAGTGAGTGCGGGGACACGGAGTGCGGGGACACTGTGTGCGGGGACACTGAGTGCGGGGACACTGGGTGCGGGGACACTGTGTGCGGGGACACTGTGTGCGGGGACACTGTGTGCGGGGACACGGAGTGCGGAGACACGGAGTGCGGGGACACGGAGTGCGGGGACACGGAGTGCGGGGACACTGTGTGAGGGACACTGAGTGCGGGGACACGGAGTGCGGAGACACGGAGTGCGGAGAAACGGAGTGCGGGGACACGGAGTGCGGGAACACGGAGTGCGGAGACACGGAGTGCGGGGACACGGAGTGCGGAGACACGGAGTGCGGAGACACTGTGTACGGGGACACTGTGTGCGGGGACACTGTGTGCGGGGACACGGAGTGCGGGGACACGGAGTGCGGGGACACGGAGGGCGGGGAAAGTGAGTGCGGGGACACTGTGTGCGGGGACACGGAGTGCGGAGACACGGAGTGCGGGGACACGGAGTGCGGGGACACGGAGTGCGGGAACACGGAGTGCGGGGAAAGTGAGTGCGGGGACACGGAGTGCGGGGACACGGAGTGCGGGGACACGGAGTGCGGAGACACGGAGTGCGGAGACACGGAGTGCGGGGACACTGTGTGCGGGGACACTGTGTGCGGGGACACTGAGTGCGGGGACACTGTGTGCGGGGACGCTGAGTGCTGGGACACTGAGTGCGGGGAAACTGTTTGCGGGGACACTGGGTGCTGGGACACTGTGTGCGGGGACACGGTGTGCGGGAACACGGAGTGCGGGGACACGGAGTGCGAGGAAAGTGTGTGCGGGGACACTGAGTGCGGGGACACTGTGTGCGGGGACACTGATTGCTGGGACACTGAGTGCTGGGACACTGAGTGCGGGGACACTGTGTGCGGGGACACTGTGTGCGGGGACACGGAGTGCGGGGACACGGAGTGCGGGGACACGGAGTGCGGGGACACGGAGTGCGGGGACACGGAGTGCGAGGACACTGTGTGCGGGTACACTGTGTGCGGGGACACGGAGTACGGGGACACGGAGTGCGGGGACACTGTGTGCGGGAACACTGTGTGCGGGGACACGGAGTGCGGGGACACGGAGTGCGGGGACACGGAGGGCGTGGACACGGAGTGCGGGGACACTGAGTGCGTTGACACGGAGTGCGGGGACACTGTGTGCGGGGACACTGTGTGCGGGGACACTGTGTAAGGGGACACTGTGTGCGGGGACACTGTGTGCGGGGACACGGAGTGCGGGGACACGGAGTGCGGGGACACGGAGTGCGGGGACACGGAGTGCGGGGACACGGAGTGCGGGGACACTGAGTGCGGGGACACGGAGTGCGGGGACACGGAGTGCGGAGACACGGAGTGCGGAGACACGGAGTGCGAGGACACTGTGTACGGGGACACTGTGTGCGGGGACACTGTGTGCGGGGACACGGAGTGCGGAGACACGGAGTGCGGGGACACGGAGTGCGGGGACACGGAGTGCGGGGAAAGTGAGTGCGGGGACACGGAGTGCGGGGACACGGAGTGCGGGGACACGGAGTGCGGAGACACGGAGTGCGGAGACACGGAGTGCGGGGACACTGTGTACGGGGACACTGTGTGCGGGGACACTGATTGCTGGGACACTGAGTGCCGGGACACTGAGTGCGGGGACACTGTGTGCGGGGACACTGGGTGCGGGGACACTGTGTGCGGGGACACGGTGAGCGGGGACACGGAGTGCGGGGACACGGAGTGCGAGGAAAGTGTGTGCGGGGACACTGAGTGCGGGGACACTGTGTGCGGGGACACTGATTGCAGGGACACTTAGTGCTGGGACACTGAGTGCGGGGACACTGTGTGCGGGGACACTGTGTGCGGGGACACGATGTATGGGGACACGGAGTGCGGGGACACGGAGTGCGGGGACACGGAGTGCGGGGACACGGAGTGCGGGGACACTGTGTGCGGGGACACTGTGTGCGGAGACACGGATTGCGGGGACACGGAGTGCGGGGACACGGAGTGCGGGGACACGGAGTGCGGGGACACTGTGTGCGGGAAAACTGTGTGCGGGGACACGGAGTGCGGGGACACGGAGTGCGGGGACACGGAGGGCGGGGACACGGAGTGCGGGGACACGGAGTGCGATGACACGGAGTGCGGAGACACTGTGTGCGGGGACACTGAGTGCGGGGACACTGTGTACGGGGACACTGTGTGCGGGGACACTGTGTGCGGGGACACGGAGTGCGGGGACACGGAGTGCGGGGACACGGAGTGCGGGGACACGGAGTGCGGGGAAAGTGAGTGCGGGGACACGGAGTGCGGGGACACGGAGTGCGGGGACACTGAGTGCGGGGACACGGAGTGCGGGGACACGGAGTGCGGGGACACGGAGTGCGGGGACACGGAGTGCGGGGACACTGTGTGCGGGGACACTGTGTGCGGGGACACGGAGTGCGGGAACACGGAGTGCGGAGACACGGAGTGCGGGGACACGGAGTGCGGGGACACGGTGTGCGGGGAAAGTGAGTGCGGGGACACGGAGTGCGGGGACACGGAGTGCGGAGACTCGGAGTGCGGAGACACGGAGTGCGGGGACACTGTGTAAGGGGACACTGTGTGCGGGGACACTGAGTGCGGGGACACTGTGTGCGGGGACACTGATTGCTGGGACGCTGAGTGCTGGGACACTGAGTGCGGGGAAACTGTTTGCGGGGACACTGGGTGCTGGGACACTGTGTGCGGGGACACGGTGTGTGTGGACACGGAGTGCGGGGACACGGAGTGCGCGGAAAGTGTGTGCGGGGACACTGATTGCGGGGACACTGTGTGCGGGGACACTTATTGCTGGGACACGGAGTGCTGGGACACGGAGTGCGGGGACACTGTGTGCGGGGACACTGTGTGCGGGGACACGGAGTGCGGGAACACGGAGTGCGGAGACACGGAGTGCGGGGACACGGAGTGCGGGGACACGGTGTGCGGGGAAAGTGAGTGCGGGGACACGGAGTGCGGGGACACGGAGTGCGGAGACTCGGAGTGCGGAGACACGGAGTGCGGGGACACTGTGTAAGGGGACACTGTGTGCGGGGACACTGAGTGCGGGGACACTGTGTGCGGGGACACTGATTGCTGGGACGCTGAGTTTTGGGACACTGAGTGCGGGGAAAGTGTTTGCGGGGACACTGGGTGCTGGGACACTGTGTGCGGGGACACGGTGTGTGGGGACACGGAGTGCGGGGACACGGAGTGCGCGGAAAGTGTGTGCGGGGACACTGAGTGCGGGGACACTGTGTGCGGGGACACTTATTGCTGGGACACTGAGTGCTGGGACACGGAGTGCGGGGACACTGTGTGCGGGGACACTGTGTGCGGGGACACGGAGTGCGGGGACACGGAGTGCGGGGACACGGAGTGCGGGGACACGGAGTGCGGGGACACGGAGTGCGGGGACACTGTGTGCGGGTACACTGTGTGCGGGGACACGGAGTGCGGGGACACGGAGTGCGGGGACACTGTGTGCGGGAACACTGTGTGCGGGGACACAGAGTGCGGGGACACGGAGTGCGGGGACACGGAGGGCGGGGACACGGAGTGCGGGGACACTGATTGCGTTGACACGGAGTGCGGGGACACTGTGTGCGGGGACACTGTGTGCGGGGACACTGTGTACGGGGACACTGTGTGCGGGGACACTGAGTGCGGGGACACGGAGTGCGGGGACACGGAGTGCGGGGACACGGAGTGCGGGGACACGGAGTGCGGGGACACGGAGTGCGGGGACACGGAGTGCGGGGACACGGAGTGCGGGGACACGGAGTGCGGGGACACGGAGTGCGGGGAAAGTGAGTGCGGGGACACGGAGTGCGGGGACACATAGTGTGGTGACACGGAGTGCGGGGACACGGAGTGCGGGGACACGGAGTGCGGAGACACTGAGTGCTGGGACCCTGAGTGCGGGGACACTGTGTGCGGGGACACTGTGTGCGGGGACACTGTTTTCGGGGACACGGAGTGCGGGGACACGGAGTGCGGGGACACTGTGTGCGGGGACACGGAGTGCGGAGACACGGAGTGCGGGGACACGACGTGCGGGGACACGGAGTGCGGGGACACAGAGTGCGGGGACACGGAGTGCGGGGGTACGGAGTGCTGGGACACTGAGTGCGGGGACACGGAGTGCGGAGACACGGAGTGCGGGGACACGGAGTGCGGGGACACGGAGTGCGGGGAGACGGAGTGCGGGGACACGGAGTGCGGGGACACTGTGTGCGAAGAAACGGAGTGCGGGGACACTGAGTGCGGGGACACTAGAAGCGAGGACACTGTGTGCGGGGACACTGTGTGCGGGGAAACGGAGTGCGGGGACACGGAGTGCGGGGACACGGAGTGCGGAGACACGGAGTGCGGGGACACGGAGTGCGGAGACACGGAGTGCGAGGAAAGTGAGTGAGGGGACACGGAGTGCGGGGACACTGAGTGCGGGGACACGGAGTGCGGAGACACGGAGTGTGGGGACACGGAGTGCGGGGACACGGAGTGCGGGGACACGGATTGCGGGGACACGGATTGCGGGGACACGGAGTGCGGGGACACGGAGTGCGGAGACACTGAGTGCTGGGACACTGAGTGCGGGGACACTGTGTGCGGGGACACTGTGTGCGGGTACACTGTGTGCAGGGACACGGAGTGCGGGGACACTGTGTGCGGGGACACTGAGTGCGGGGACACTGTGTGCGGGGACGCTGAGTGCTGGGACACTGAGTGCGGGGAAACTGTTTGCGGGGACACTGGGTGCTGGGACACTGTGTGCGGGGACACGGTGTGCGGGAACACGGAGTGCGGGGACACGGAGTGCGAGGAAAGTGTGTGCGGGGACACTGAGTGCGGGGACACTGTGTGCGGGGACACTAATTGCTGGGACACTGAGTGCTGGGACACTGAGTGCGGGGCCACTGTGTGCGGGGACACTGTGTGCGGGGACACGGAGTGCGGGGACACGGAGTGCGGGGACACGGAGTGCGGGGACACGGAGTGCGGGGACACGGAGTGCGGGGACACTGTGTGCGGGTACACTGTGTGCGGGGACACGGAGTGCGGGGACACGGAGTGCGGGGACACTGTGTGCGGGAACACTGTGTGCGGGGACACGGAGTGCGGGGACACGGAGTGCGGGGACACGGAGGGCGTGGACACGGAGTGCGGGGACACTGAGTGCGTTGACACGGAGTGCGGGGACACTGTGTGCGGGGACACTTTGTGCGGGGACACTGTGTAAGGGGACACTGTGTGCGGGGACACTGTGTGCGGGGACACGGAGTGCGGGGACACGGAGTGCGGGGACACGGAGTGCGGGGACACGGAGTGCGGGGACACGGAGTGCGGGGACACTGAGTGCGAGGACACGGAGTGCGGGGACACGGAGTGCGGAGACACGGAGTGCGGAGACACGGAGTGCGGGGACAATGTGTACGGGGACACTGTGTGCGGGGACACTGTGTGCGGGGACACGGAGTGCGGAGACACGGAGTGCGGGGACACGGAGTGCGGGGACACGGAGTGCGGGGAAAGTGAGTGCGGGGACACGGAGTGCAGGGACACGGAGTGCGGGGACACGGAGTGCGGAGACACGGAGTGCGGAGACACGGAGTGCGGGGACACTGTGTACGGGGACACTGTGTGCGGGGACACTGATTGCTGGGACGCTGAGTGCCGGGACACTGAGTGCGGGGACACTGTGTGCGGGGACACTGGGTGCGGGGACACTGTGTGCGGGGACACGGTGAGCGGGGACACGGAGTGCGGGGACACGGAGTGCGAGGAAAGTGTGTGCGGGGACACTGAGTTTGGGGACACTGTGTGCGGGGGCACTGATTGCAGGGACACTTAGTGCTGGGACACTGAGTGCGGGGACACTGTGTGCGGGGACACGGAGTGCGGGGACACGGAGTGCGGGGACACGGAGTGCGGGGAAAGTGAGTGCGGGGACACGGAGTGCGGGGACACGGAGTGCGAGGACACTTAGTGCGGAGACACGGAGTGCGGGGAAACGGAGTGCGGGGACACGGAGTGCGGGGACACGGAGTGCGGCGATACGGAGTGCGGGGACACTTAGTGCGGGGACACGGAGTGCGGAGACACGGAGTGCGGGGACACGGAGTGCGGGGATACGGAGTCGGGGACACGGAGTGCGGGGACACGGAGTGCGAGGACACTTAGTGCGGAGACACGGAGTGCGGGGAAACGGAGTCCGGGGAAAGTGAGTGCGGGGACACGGAATGCGGGGACACGGAGTGCGGGGACACGGAGTGCGGGGACACGGAGTGCGGGGACACTGTGTGCGGGGACACTGAGTGCGGGGACATGGTGTGCGGAGACACGGAGTGCGGAGAAACGGAGAGCGGGGACACGGAGTGCTTGGACACGTAGTGCGGGGACTAGGAGTGCGGGGACACTGTGTGCGGGGACACTGTGTGCGGGGACACGGAGTGCGGGGAAACGGAGTGCGGGGACACTGTGTGCGGGGACAATGTGTGCGGGGACACGGAGTGCGGGGACACGGAGTGCGGGGACACGGAGTGCGGGGACACTGAGTGCGGGGACACTGAGTGCGGGGACACTGAGTGCGGGGACACTGTGTGCGGGGACACAAACTGCGGGGACACTGAGTGCAGACACGGAGTGCGGAGACACGGAGTGCGGGGACACTGTGTGCGGGGACACGGAGTGCGGGGACACGGAGTGCGGGGACATGGAGTGCGGGGACACGGAGTGCGGGGACAAAAAATGCGGGGACACTGTGTGCGGGGACACGGAGTGCGAGGACACGGAGTGCGGAGACACGGAGTGCGGGGACACTGTGTGCGGGGACACTGCGTGCGGGGACACTGTGTGCGAGGACACTGTGTGCGGGGACACGGAGTGCGGGGACACGGAGTGGGAGTACACGGAGTGCGGGGACACGGAGTGCGGGGACACGGAGTGCGGGGACACTGAGTGCGGGGACACGGAGTGCGGGGACACGGAGTGCGGGGACACGGAGTGCGGGGACACGGAGTGCGGGGACACGGAGTGCGAGGGAAAGTGAGTGCGTGGACACGGAGTGCGGGGACACGGAGTGCGGGGACACGGAGTGCGGGGACACTGTGTGCGGGGACACTGAGTGCGGGGACACAGAGTGGGGAGACACGGAGTGCGGGAACATGGAGTATGGGGACACGGAGTGCGGGGACACGGAGTGCGGGGACACGGAGTGCGGGGACACTGTGTGCGGGGACACTGAGTGCGGGGACACTGTGTGCGGGGACACTGATTGCTGGGACACTGAGTGCTGGGACACTGAGTGCGGGGACACTGTGTGCGGGGACACTGTTCGGGGACACTGTGTGCGGGGACACTGATTGCTGGGACACTGAGTGCTGGGACACTGAGTTCGGGGACATAGTGTGCGGGGACACTGTGTGCGGGGACACTGTGTGCGGGGACACGGAGTGCGGGGACACTGTGTGCGGGGACACGGAGTGCGGGGACACGGAGTGCGGGGACACGGAGTGCAGGGACACGGATTGCGGAGACACGGAGTGCGGAGACACGGAGTGCGGGGACACGGAGTGCGGGGACACGAAGTGCGGGGAAAGTGAGTGCGGGGACACGGAGTGCGGGGACACTGAGTGCGGGGACACGGAGTGCGGAGACACGGAGTGCGGGGACACGGAGTGTGGACACACGGAGTGCGGGGACACGGAGTGCGGGGACACTGTGTGCGGGGACACTGTGTGCGGGGACACTGTGTGCGGGGACACGGAGTGCGGGGACACGGAGTGCGGGGACACGGAGTGCGGGGACACTGAGTGCGGGGACACGGAGTGCGGGGACACGGAGTGCGGAGACAAGGAGTGCGGGGACACGGAGTGCGAGGGAAAGTGAGTGCGGGGACACGGAGTGCGGGGACACTGTGTGCGGGGACACTGAGTGCGGGGACACGGAGTGGGGAGACACGGAGTGCGGGGACATGGAGTACGGGGACACGGAGTGCGGGGACACGGAGTGCGGGGATACTGAGTGCTGGGACACTGAGTGCGGGGACACTGTGTGCGGGGACACTGTTCGGGGACACTGTGTGCGGGGACACTGATTGCTGGGACACTGAGTGCTGGGACACTGAGTTCGGGGACACTGTGTGCGGGGACACTGTAAGCGGGGACACTGTGTGTGGGGACACGGAGTGCGGGAACACTGTGTGCGGGGACACGGAGTCTGGGGACACGGAGTGCGGGGACACGGAGTGCGGGGACACGGAGTGCAGGGACACGGAGTGCGGAGACACGGAGTGCGGGGACACGGATTGCGGGGACACGGAGTGCGTAGAAAGTGAGTGCGGGGACACGGAGTGCGGGGACACGGAGTGCGGGGACACTGAGTGCGGGGACACGGAGTGCGGAGACACGGAGTGCGGGGACACGGAGTGCGGGGACACGGAGTGCGGGGACACGGAGTGCGGGGACACGGAGTGCGGTGACACGGAGTGCGGGGACACGGAGTGCGGGGACACGAAGTGCGGGGACACGGAGTGCGGGGACACGGAGTGCGGGGACACGGAGTGCGGGGACACGGAGTGCGGGGACACGGAGTGCGGCGATACGGAGTGCGGGGACACTTAGTGCGGGGACACGGAGTGCGGAGACACGGAGTGCGGGGACACGGAGTGCGGGGATACGGAGTCGGGGACACGGAGTGCGGGGACACGGAGTGCGAGGACACTTAGTGCGGAGACACGGAGTGCGGGGAAACGGAGTCCGGGGAAAGTGAGTGCGGGGACACGGAATGCGGGGACACGGAGTGCGGGGACACGGAGTGCGGGGACACGGAGTGCGGGGACACTGTGTGCGGGGACACTGAGTGCGGGGACATGGTGTGCGGAGACACGGAGTGCGGAGAAACGGAGAGCGGGGACACGGAGTGCTGGGACACGTAGTGCGGGGACTAGGAGTGCGGGGACACTGTGTGCGGGGACACTGTGTGCGGGGACACGGAGTGCGGGGAAACGGAGTGCGGGGACACTGTGTGCGGGGACAATGTGTGCGGGGACACGGAGTGCGGGGACACGGAGTGCGGAGACACGGAGTGCGGGGACACTGAGTGCGGGGACACTGAGTGCGGGGACACTGAGTGCGGGGACACTGTGTGCGGGGACACAAACTGCGGGGACACTGAGTGCAGACACGGAGTGCGGAGACACGGAGTGCGGGGACACTGTGTGCGGGGACACGGAGTGCGGGGACACGGAGTGCGGGGACATGGAGTGCGGGGACACGGAGTGCGGGGACAAAAAATGCGGGGACACTGTGTGCGGGGACACGGAGTGCGAGGACACGGAGTGCGGAGACACGGAGTGCGGGGACACTGTGTGCGGGGACACTGCGTGCGGGGACACTGTGTGCGAGGACACTGTGTGCGGGGACACGGAGTGCGGGGACACGGAGTGCGAGTACACGGAGTGCGGGGACACGGAGTGCGGGGACACTGAGTGCGGGGACACGGAGTGCGGGGACACGGAGTGCGGGGACACGGAGTGCGGGGACACGGAGTGCGGGGACACGGAGTGCGAGGGAAAGTGAGTGCGTGGACACGGAGTGCGGGGACACGGAGTGCGGGGACACTGTGTGCGGGGACACTGAGTGCGGGGACACAGAGTGGGGAGACACGGAGTGCGGGAACATGGAGTATGGGGACACGGAGTGCGGGGACACGGAGTGCGGGGACACGGAGTGCGGGGACACTGTGTGCGGGGACACTGAGTGCGGGGACACTGTGTGCGGGGACACTGATTGCTGGGACACTGAGTGCTGGGACACTGAGTGCGGGGACACTGTGTGCGGGGACACTGTTCGGGGACACTGTGTGCGGGGAAACTGATTGCTGGGACACTGAGTGCTGGGACACTGAGTTCGGGGACATAGTGTGCGGGGACACTGTGTGCGGGGACACTGTGTGCGGGGACACGGAGTGCGGGGACACTGTGTGCGGGGACACGGAGTGCGGGGACACGGAGTGCGGGGACACGGAGTGCAGGGACACGGATTGCGGAGACACGGAGTGCGGAGACACGGAGTGCGGGGACACGGAGTGCGGGGACACGAAGTGCGGGGAAAGTGAGTGCGGGGACACGGAGTGCGGGGACACTGAGTGCGGGGACACGGAGTGCGGAGACACGGAGTGCGGGGACACGGAGTGCGGGGACACGGAGTGCGGGGACACGGAGTGCGGGGACACGGAGTGCTGGGACACGGAGTGCGGGGACACGGAGTGCGGGGACACGGAGTGCGGGGACACTGTGTGCGGGGACACTGTGTGCGGGGACACTGAGTGCGGGGACACGGAGTGCGGAGACACGGAGTGCGGGGACACGGAGTGCGGGGACGCGGAGTGCGGGGACACGGAGTGCGGCGATACGGAGTGCGGGGACACTGAGTGCGGGGACACGGAGTGCGGAGACACGGAGTGCGGGGACACTGTGTGCGGGGACACTGAGTGCGGGGACACTGTGTGCGGGGACACTGATTGCTGGGACACTGAGTGCTGGGACACTGAGTGCGGGGACACTGTGTGCGGGGACACTGTTCGGGGACACTGTGTGCGGGGAAACTGATTGCTGGGACACTGAGTGCTGGGACACTGAGTTCGGGGACATAGTGTGCGGGGACACTGTGTGCGGGGACACTGTGTGCGGGGACACGGAGTGCGGGGACACTGTGTGCGGGGACACGGAGTGCGGGGACACGGAGTGCGGGGACACGGAGTGCAGGGACACGGATTGCGGAGACACGGAGTGCGGAGACACGGAGTGCGGGGACACGGAGTGCGGGGACACGAAGTGCGGGGAAAGTGAGTGCGGGGACACGGAGTGCGGGGACACTGAGTGCGGGGACACGGAGTGCGGAGACACGGAGTGCGGGGACACGGAGTGCGGGGACACGGAGTGCGGGGACACGGAGTGCGGGGACACGGAGTGCTGGGACACGGAGTGCGGGGACACGGAGTGCGGGGACACGGAGTGCGGGGACACTGTGTGCGGGGACACTCTGTGCGGGGACACTGAGTGCGGGGACACGGAGTGCGGAGACACGGAGTGCGGGGACACGGAGTGCGGGGACGCGGAGTGCGGGGACACGGAGTGCGGCGATACGGAGTGCGGGGACACTGAGTGCGGGGACACGGAGTGCGGAGACACGGAGTGCGGGGACACGGATTGCGGGGACACGGAGTCGGGGACACGGAGTGCGGGGACACGGAGTGCGAGGACACTGTGTGCGGAGACACGGAGTGCGGGGACACGGAGTGCGGGGAAAGTGAGTGCGGGGACACGGAGTGCGGGGACACTGTGTGCGGGGACACTGAGTGCGGGGACACTGGGTGCGGGGACACTGTGTGCGGGGACACTGTGTGCGGGGACACTGTGTGCGGGGACACGGAGTGCGGAGACACGGAGTGCGGGGACACGGAGTGCGGGGACACGGAGTGCGGGGACACTGTGTGAGGGACACTGAGTGCGGGGACACGGAGTGCGGAGACACGGAGTGCGGAGAAACGGAGTGCGGGGACACGGAGTGCGGGGACACGGAGTGCGGGGACACTGTGTGCGGGGACACTGTGTGCGGGGACACGGAGTGCGGGGACACGGAGACCGGGGACACTGTGTGCGGGGACACTGTGTGCGGGGACACGGAGTGCGGGGACACGGAGTGGGGGGATGCATGTGCGGGGACACTGAGTGCGGGGACACTGAGTGCGGGGACAATGAGTGCGGGGACACTGTGTGCGGGGACACTGAGTGCGGAGACACGGAGTGCGGGGACACGGAGTGCGGAGAAACGGAGAGCGGGGACACGGAGTGCTGGGACACGTAGTGCGGGGACTAGGAGTGCGGGGACACTGTGTGCGGGGACACTGTGTGCGGGGACACGGAGTGCGGGGAAACGGAGTGCGGGGACACTGTGTGCGGGGACAATGTGTGCGGGGACACGGAGTGCGGGGACACGGAGTGCGGGGACACGGAGTGCGGGGACACTGAGTGCGGGGACACTGAGTGCGGGGACACTGAGTGCGGGGACACTGTGTGCGGGGACACAAACTGCGGGGACACTGAGTGCAGACACGGAGTGCGGAGACACGGAGTGCGGGGACACTGAGTGCGGGGACACTGAGTGCGGGGACACTGAGTGCGGGGCCACTGAGTGCGGGGACACTGTGTGCGGGGACACGGAGTGCGGGGACACGGAGTGCGGGGACACGGAGTGCGTAGACACGGAGTTATTCTGACTCTCTTTAGGTACGGGGAGTAATTCTGACCCTCTTAAAGTACGGGGAGTAATTCTGACTCTCTTAACGTACGGGGAGTAATTCTGACACTGAGATCGGGAGAGACTGCAGGAGAGAAAGCGGGATATAGTGAGGAAGAGAGCGCGTGAGAACGCGCGGTATAGAGTGAGGGAGAGAGCGCGGGATGTAACACGGGAAAGAGCGCGGACCGGAGCGCAAGACGAAGTGGGGGAAGTAGTGGGATACTAAGTGCGGGGACACTGAGTGCGGGGACACTGAGTGCGGGGACACTGAGTGCGGGGACACTGAGTGCGTAGACACTGAGTGCGGAGACACTGAGTGCGGAGACACTAAATGCGAAAACACTGAGTGCGGGGACACTGAGTGCGGGGACACTGAGTGCCGGGACACTGAGTGCGGGGACACGGAGTGCGGGGACACGGAGTGCGGAGACACGGAGTGCGGGGACACTGTGTGCGGGGACACTGAATGCGGGGACACGGAGTGCGGAGACACGGAGTGCGGGGACACGAAGTGCGGGGACACTGAGTGCGGGGACACGGAGTGCGGGGACACGGAGTGCGGAGACACGGAGTGCGGGGACACGGAGTGTGGGGACACGGAGTGTGGGGAAACTGAGTGCGGGGACACTGTGTGCGGGGACACTGTGTGCGGGGACACGGAGTGCGGGGACACGGAGTGCGGGGACACGGAGTGCGGGGACACGTAGTGCGGGGACACGGATTGCGGGGACACTGACTGCGGGGACACTGAGTGCGGGGACACTGTGTGCGGGGACACTGTGTGCGGGGACACTGTGTGCGGGGACACTGAGTGCTGGGACACTGAGTGCGGGGACACTGTGTGCGGGGACACTGTGTGCGGGGACACGGAGTGCGGGGACACGGAGTGCGGGGACACGGAGTGCGGGGACACGGAGTGCGGAGACACGGAGTGCGGGGACACGGAGTGCGGGGAAAGTGAGTGCGGGGACACGGAGTGCGGGGACACGGAGTGCGGGGACACTGTGTGCGGGGACACTGAGTGCGGGGACACTGAGTGCGGGGACACAGTGTGCGGGGACACTGTGTGCGGGGACACTGTGTGCGGGGACACTGAGTGCGGAGACACTGAGTGCGGAGACACTAAATGCGAAAACACTGAGTGCGGGGACACTGAGTGCGGGGACACTGAGTGCGGGGACACTGAGTGCGGGGACACGGAGTGCGGGGACACGGAGTGCGGGGAAAGTGAGTGCGGGGACACGGAGTGCGGGGACACTGAGTGCGGGGACACGGAGTGCGGGGACACGGAGTGCGGGGACACGGAGTGCGGGGACTCGGAGTGCGGAGACTCGGAGTGCGGAGACACGGAATGCGGGGACACTGTGTGCAGGGACACTGTGTGCGGGGACACTGTCCCCGCACACAGTGTCCCCGCATTCCGTGTCCCCGCACTCCGTGTCACCGCACACAGTGTCCCTACACACAGTGTCCCCGCACACAGTGTCCCCGCACACAGTGTCCCCGCACACTGTGTCCCCGCACACAGTGTCCCCGCACACAGTGTCCCCGCACACAGTGTCCCCGAACACAGTGTCCCCGCACACAGTGTCCCCGCACACAGTGTCCCCGCATTCCGTGTCCCGGCACACAGTGTCCATGCACACATTGTCCCCGCACACAGTGTCCCCGCACTCCGTGTCCCCGCACACAGTGTCCCCGCACACAGTGTCCCCGCACACAGTGTCCTCGCAAACAGTGTCCCCGCACACAGTGTCCCCGCACACAGTGTCCCCGCACTCCGTGTCCCCGCACACAGTGTCCCTGCACACAGTGTCCCCGCACACAGTGTCTCCGCACTCAGTGTCCCCGCACACAGTGTCCCCGCACACAGTGTCCCCGCACACAGTGTCCACGCACTCCGTGTCTCCGCACTCCGTGTCCCCGCACTCAGTGTCCCTGCACACAGTTTCTTCGCACACAGTATCCCCGCACTCCGTGTCCCCGCACACAGTGTCCCCGCACACAGTGTCCCCGCACACAGTGTCCCCGCACACAGTGTCCCCGCACTCCGTGTCCCCGCACTCCGTGTCCCCGCACTCCGTGTCCCCGCACACAGTGTCCCCGCACACAGTGTCCCCGGACACAGTGTCCCCGCACTCCGTGTCCCCGCACACAGAATCCCTGCACACAGTGTCCCCGCACACAGTGTCCCCGCAATCCGTGTCCCCGCACTCCGTGTCCCCGCACACAGTGTCCCCGCACACAGTGTCCCCGCACTCAGTGTCCCCGCACACAGTGTCCCCGCACACAGTGCCCCCGCTCTCCGTGTCCCCGCACTCCGTCTCTCCGCACACAGTGTCCCCGAAAACAGTGTCCCCGCACACAGTGTCCCCGCACACAGTGTCCCCGCACACAGTGTCCCCGCATACAGTGTCCCCGCACACAATGTCCCCGCACACAGTGTCCCCGCACACAGTGTCCCCGCACACAGTGTCCCCGCACGCAGTGTCCCCGCACTCCGTGTCCCCGCACTCCGTGTCCCTGCACACAGTGTCCCCGCACACAGTGTCCCCGCACACAGTGTCCCTGCACACAGTGTCCCCGCACTCCGTGTCCCTGCACACAGTGTCCCCGCATTCCGTGTCCCCGCACTCCGTGTCCCCGCACACAGTGTCCCTGCACACAGTGTCCCTGCACACAGTGTCCCCGCAGACAGTTTCCCCGCACACAGTGTCCCCGCACTCCGTGTCTCCGCACTCCGTGTCCCCGCACTCAGTGTCCCTGCACACAGTGTCCCCGCACACAGTGTCCCCGCACACAGTGTCCCCGCACACAGTGTCCCCGCACACAGTGTCCCCGCACACAGTGTCCCCGCACACAGTGTCCCCGCACACAGTGTCCCCGCATTCCGTGTCCCCGCACTCCGTGTCTCCGCACACAGTGTCCCTGCACACAGTGTCCCCGCACACAGTGTCCCCGCACACAGTGTCCCCGCACACAGTGTACCCGCACACAGTGTCCCCGCACACAGTGTCCCCGCACAAAGTTTCCCCGCACACAGTTTCCCCGCACTCCGTGTCCCCGCACTCCGTGTCTCCGCACACATTGTCCCCGCACACAGTGTCCCCGCACACACTGTCCCCGCATTCCGTGTCCCCGCACTCCGTGTCCCCGCACTCCGTGTCCCTGCACACAGTGTCCCCGCACACAGTGTCCCCGCACACAGTGTCCCTGCACACAGTGTCCCCGCACTCCGTGTCCCCGCACACAGTGTCCCCGCATTCCGTGTCCCCGCACACAGTGTCCCCGCACACAGTGTCCCCGCACACAGTGTCCCCGCACTACCTGTCCCCGCACACAGTGTCCCTGCACACAGTGTCCCCGCACTCAGTGTCCCCGCTCTCCGTGTCCCCGCACTCCGTGTCCCCGAACTCCGTGTCCCCGCACACAGTGTCTCCGCACATAATGTCCCCGCACTCAGTGTCCCCGCACACAGTGTCCCCGCACACAGTGTCCCCGCACACAGTGTCCCCGCACACAGTGTCCCCGCACACAGTGTCCCCGCACACAGTGTCCCCGCACACAGTGTCCCCGCACTACCTGTCCCCGCACACAGTGTCCCTGCACACAGTGTCCCCGCACTCAGTGTCCCCGCTCTCCGTGTCCCCGCACTCCGTGTCCCCGAACTCCGTGTCCCCGCACACAGTGTCTCCGCACATAATGCCCCCGCACTCAGTGTCCCCGCACACAGTGTCCCCGCACACAGTGTCCCCGCTCTCCGTGTCCCCGCACACAGTGTCCCCGCACACAGTGTCCCTGCACACAGTGTCCCCGCACACAGTGTCCCCGCACACAGTGTCCCCGCACACAGTGTCCCCGCACTCCGTGTCCCTGCACACAGTGTCCCCGCACACAGTGTCCCCGCACACAGTGTCCCCGCACACAGTGTCCCCACACACAGTGTCCTCGCACACAGAGTCCCCGCACACAGTGTCCCCGCACACAGTGTCCTTGCACACAGTGTCCCCGCACACAGTGTCCCCGCACACAGTGTCCCCGCACACAGTTTCCCCGCACTACCTGTCCCCGCACACAGTGTCCCTGCACACAGTGTCCCCGCACTCAGTGTCCCCGCACTCCGTGTCCCCGCACTCCGTGTCCCCGAACTACGTGTCCCCGTACACAGTGTCCCCGCACATAATGTCCCCGCACTCAGTGTCCCCGCACACAGTGTCCCCGCACACAGTGTCCCCGCTCTCCGTGTCCCCGCACTCCGTGTCTCCGCACACAGTGTCCCCGCACACAGTCTCCCCGCACAAGTGTCCCCGCACTACCTGTCCCCGCACACAGTGTCCCTGCACACAGTGTCCCCGCACTCAGTGTCCCCGCTCTCCGTGTCCCCGCACTCCGTGTCCCCGAACTCCGTGTCCCCGCACACAGTGTCTCCGCACATAATGTCCCCGCACTCAGTGTCCCCGCACACAGTGTCCCCGCACACAGTGTCCCCGCTTTTCGTGTCCCCGCACTCCGTGTCTCCGCACACAGTGTCCCCGCACACAGTGTCCCCGCACTCCGTGTCCCTGCACATAGTGTCCCTGCACACAGTGTCCCCGCACACAGTGTCCCTGCACACAGTGTCCCCGCACACAGTGTCCCCGCACACAGTGTCCCTGCACACAGTGTCCCAGCACACAGTGTCCCCGCACACAGTGTCCCCGCATTCCGTGTCCCCGCACACAGTGTCCCCGCACACAGTGTCCCCGCACACAGTGTCCCCGCACTACCTGTCCCCGCACACAGTGTCCCTGCACAAAGTGTCCCCGCACTCAGTGTCCCCGCTCTCCGTGTCCCCGCACTCCGTGTCCCCGAACTCCGTGTCCCCGCACACAGTGTCTCCGCACATAATGTCCCCGCACTCAGTGTCCCCGCACACAGTGTCCCCGCACACAGTGTCCCCGCTCTCCGTGTCCCCGCACTCCGTGTCTCCGCACACAGTGTCCCCGCACACAGTGTCCCCGCACACAGTGTCCCTGCACACAGTGTCCCTGCACACAGAGTCTCAACACACAGTGTCCCCGCACACAGTGTCCCCGCACACAGTGTCCCTGCACACAGTGTCCCCGCACACAGTGTCCCCGCACTCAGTGTCCCCGCACTCCGTGTCCCTGCACACAGTGTCCCCGCACACAGTGTCCCAGCACTCAGTGTCCCCGCACACAGTGTGTCCGCACACAGTGTCCCCGCACACAGTGTCCCCGCACACAGTGTCCCCGCACACAGTGTCCCCGCACACAGTGTCCCCGCACTCCGTGTCCCGCACACAGTGTCCCCGCACACAGTGTCCCCGCACACAGTGTCCCCGCACACAGTGTCCCCGCACACAGTGTCCTCGCACACAGAGTCCCCGCACACAGTGTCCCCGCACACAGTGTCCCCGCACACAGTGTCCCCGCACACAGTGTCCCCGCACACAGTGTCCCCGCACACAGTTTCCCCGCACTACCTGTCCCCGCACACAGTGTCCCTGCAAACAGTGTCCCCGCACTCAGTGTCCCCGCACTCCGTGTCCCCGCACTCCGTGTCCCCGAACTACGTGTCCCCGCACACAGTGTCCCCGCACATAATGTCCCCGCACTCAGTGTCCCCGCACACAGTGTCCCCGCACACAGTGTCCCCGCTCTCCGTGTCCCCGCACTCCGTGTCTCCGCACACAGTGTCCCCGCACACAGTGTCCCCCCACAGAGTGTCCCCTAACTCCGTGTCCCTGCACACAGTGTCCCCGCACACAGTGTCCCCGCACACAGTGTCCCCGCACACAGTGTCCCCGCACACAGTGTCACTGCACACAGTGTCCCCGCACACAGTGTCCCCGCACACAGTGTCCCTGCACACAGTGTCCCTGCACACAGAGTCTCCGCACACAGTGTCCCCGCACACAGTGTCCCCGCACACATTGTCCCCGCACACAGTGTCCCCGCACTCCGTGTCCCCGCACTCCGTGTCCCTGCACACAGTGTCCCCGCACACAGTGTCCCCGCACACAGTGTCCCCGCTCTCCGTGTCCCCGCACTCCGTGTCTCCGCACACAGTGTCCCTGCACACAGTGTCCCCGCACACAGTGTCCCCGCACACAGTGTCCCCGCACACAGTGTCCCCGCACACAGTGTCCCCGCACACAGTGTCCCCGCACTCAGTGTCCCTGCACACAGTGTCCCCGCACACAGTGTCCCCGCACTCCAGGGCCCTGCACACAGTGTCCCCGCACACAGTGTCCCGGCACACAGTTTCCCCGCACACAGTGTCCCCGCACACAGTGTCCCCACACACAGTGTCCCTGCACACAGTGTCCCTGCACACAGTGTCCCCGCACACAGTGTCCCCGCACACAGTGTCCCCGCACACAGTGTCCCCGCACACAGTGTCCCCGCACACAGTGCCCCCGCACACAGTGTCCCCGCACACAGTTTCCCCGCACTACCTGTCCCCGCACACAGTGTCCCTGCAAACAGTGTCCCCGCACTCAGTGTCCCCGCACTCAGTGTCCCCGCACTCCGTGTCCCCGCACTCCGTGTCCCCGAACTCCGTGTCCCCGCACACAGTGTCCCCGCACATAATGTCCCCGCACATAATGTCCCCGCACTCAGTGTCCCCGCACACAGTGTCCCCGCACACAGTGTCCCCGCTCTCCGTGTCCACGCACTCCGTGTCTCCGCACACAGTGTCCCCGCTCATAGTGTCCCCCCACACAGTGTCCCCGCACTCCGTGTCCACGCACTCCGTGTCTCCGCACACAGTTTCCCCGCTCATAGTGTCCCCGCACACAGTGTCCCCGCACTCCGTGTCCCTGCACACAGTGTCCCCGCACACAGTGTCCCCGCTCTCCGTGTCCACGCACTCCGTGTCTCCGCACACAGTGTCCCCGCTCATAGTGTCCCCGCACACAGTGTCCCCGCACTCCGTGTCCCTGCACACAGTGTCCCCGCACACAGTGTCCCCGCACACAGCGTCCCCGCACACAGTGTCCCCGCACACAGTGTCCCCGCACACAGTGTCCCCGCACTCCGTGCCTCCGCACTCCGTGTCCCCGCACTCAGTGTCCCTGCACACAGTGTCCCCGCACACAGTGTCCCCGCACTCCGGGGCGCTGCACACAGTGTCCCCGCACACAGTGTCCCGGCACACAGTTTCCCCGCACACAGTGTCCCCGCACTCCGTGTCTCCGCACTCCGTGTCCCCGCACTCCGTGTCCCTGCACACAGTGTCCTCGCACACAGTGTCCCCGCACACAGTGTCCCTGCACACAGTGTCCCTGCACACAGTGTCCCCGCACACAGTGTCCCCGCACACAGTGTCCCCGCACACAGTGTCCCCGCACACAGTGTCCCCGCACACAGTGTCCCCGCACACAGTGTCCCCGCACACAGTGTCCCCGCACACAGTGTCCCCGCACACAGTGTCCCCACACACAGTGTCCCCGCACACAGTGTCCCCGCATTCCGTGTCCCCGCACTCCGTGTCTCCGCACACAATGTCCCCGCACACAGTGTCCCCGCATTCCGTGTCCCCGCACACAATGTCCCAGCACACAGTGTCCCAGCACACAGTGTCCCCGCACACAGTGTCCCCGCACACAGTGTCCCCGCAACACAGTGTCCCCGCACACAGTGTCCCCGCACACAGTGTCCCCGCACACAGTGTCCCCGCACACAGTGTCCCCGCACACAGTGTCCCCGCACACAGAGTCCCCGCACACAGTGTCTCCGCACACAGTGTCCCCTCACACAGTGTTCCCGCACACAGTGTCCCCGCAGACAGTGTCCCCGCACACAGTGTCCCCGCACTCCGTGTCACTGCACACAGTGTCCCCGCACTCCGTGTCCCCGCACACAGTGTCCCCGCACACAGTGTCCCCGCACACAGTGTCCCCGCACACAGTGTCCCCGCACACAGTGTCCCCGCACACAGTGTCCCCGCACACAGTGTCCACGCACACAGTGTCCCCGCACTCCGTGTCCCTGCACACAGTGTCCCCGCACACAGTGTCCCCGAACACAGTGTCCCTGCACACAGTGTCCCCGCACACAGTGTCCTCGCACACAGAGTCCCCGCACACACTGTCCCCGCACACAGTGTCCCCGCACACAGTGTCCCCGCACACAGTGGCCGCGCACACAGTGTCCCCGCACACAGTTTCCCCGCACTACCTGTCCCCGCACACAGTGTCCCTGCACACAGTGTCCCCGCACTCAGTGTCCCCGCACTCCGTGTCCCCGCACTCCGTGTCCCCGAACTCCGTGTCCCCGCACACAGTGTCCCCGCACATAATGTCCCCGCACTCAGTGTCCCCGCACACAGTGTCCCCGCACTCAGTGTCCCCGCACTCCGTGTCCCCGCACTCCGTGTCCCCGAACTCCGTGTCCCCGCACACAGTGTCCCCGCACATAATGTCCCCGCGCTCCGTGTCCCTGCACACAGTGTCCCCGCACACAGTGTCCCTGCACACAGTGTCCCCGCATTCCGTGTCCCTGCACACAGTGTCCCCGCACACAGTGTCCCCGCACACAGTGTCCCCGCACACAGTGTCCCCGCACACAGTGTCCCTGCACACAGTGTCCTCGCACACAGTGTCCCCGCACACAGTGTCCCCGCACACAGTGTCCCCGCACAAAGTGTCCTCGCACACAGTGTGCCCGCACACAGTGTCCCCGCACACAGTGTCCCCGCACATAGTGTCCCCGCACACAGTGTCCGCGCACACAGTGTCTCCGCACACAGTGTCTCCGCACACAGTGTCCCGCACACAGTGTCCCCGCACTCCGTGTCTCCGCACTCCGTGTCCCCGCACTCAGTGTCCCTGCACACAGTGTCCCCGCACACAGTGTCCCCGCACTCCGTGTCCCTGCACACAGTGTCCCCGCACACAGTGTCTCTGCAAACAGTGTCCCCGCACACAGTGTCCCTGCACACAGTGTCCCTGCACACAGTGTCCCTGCACACAGTGTCCCCGCACACAGTGTCCCCGCACACAGTGTCCCTGCACACAGTGTCCCTGCACACAGTGTCCCGGCACACAGTGTCCCCGCACACAGTGTCCCGCACACAGTGTCCCCGCACTCCGTGTCTCCGCACTCCGTGTCCCCGCACTCAGTGTCCCTGCACACAGTGTCCCCGCACACAGTGTTTTCGCACTCTGTGTCCCTGCATACAGTGTCCCCGCACACAGTGTCCTCGCACACAGTGTCCCCGCACACAGTGTTACAGCATTCCGAGTCCCCGCACACAGTGTCCCCGCACACAGTGTCCCTGCACACAGTGTCCCCGCACACAGTGTCCCCGCACACAGTGTCCCCGCACACAGTGTCCCCGCACACAGTGTCCCCGCGCACAGTGTCCCCGCACACAGTGTCCCCGCACTCCGTGTCCCCGCACACAGTGTCCCAGCACACAGTGTCCCCGCACTCAGTGTCCCCGCACTCCGTGTCCCCGCACTCCGTGTCCCCGCACTCCGTGTCCCCGCACACAGTGTCCCCGCACACAGTGTCCCCGCACTCAGTGTCCCCGCACACAGTGTCCCCGCACACATTGTCCCCGCTCTCCGTGTCCCCGCACTCCGTGTCTCCGCACACAGTGTCCCCGCACACAGTGTCCCCGCACACAGTGTCCCCGCACTCCGTGTCCCCGCACTCCGTGTCCCTGCAGTCCGTGTCCCTGCACACAGTGTCCCCGCACTCAGTGTTCCCGCACTCCATGTCCCTGCACACAGTGTCCCTGCACACAGTGTCCCCGCACACAGTGTCCCTGCACACAGTGTCCCCGCACACAGTGTCCCCGCACACAGTGTCCACGCACTCCGTGTCCCCGCACTTCGTGTCCCCGAACACAGTGTCCCTGCACTCAGTGTCACCGCACACAGTGTCCCTGAACACAGTGTTCCCGCACACAGTGTCCCCGCACACAGTGTCCCTGCACACAGTGTCCCTGCACACAGTGTCTCCGCACACAGTGTCCCCGCACACAGTGTCCCCGCACACAGTGTCCCCGCATTCCGTGTCCCCGCACTCCGTGTCCCCGCACACAGTGTCCCCGCACACAGTGTCCCTGCACACAGTGTCCCCGCACACAGTGTCCCCGCACACAGTGTCCCCGCACACAGTTTCCCCGCACACAGTGTCCCCGCACTCCGTGTCCCCGCACACAGTGTCCCTGCACACAGTGTCCCCGCACACAGTGTCCCCGCACACAGTGTCCCCGCACACAGTGTCCCCGCACTCCGTGTCTCCGCACTCCGTGTCTCCGCACTCAGTGTCCCCGCACTCAGTGTCCCTGCACACAGTGTCCCCGCACACAGTGTCCCCGCACTCCGTGTCCCTGCACACAGTGTCCCCGCACACAGTGTCCCCGCACACAGTGTCCCTGCACACAGTGTCCCCGCACACAGTGTCCCCGCACACAGTGTCCCCGCACTCCGTGTCCCCGCACTCCGTGTCCCTGCACACAGTGTCCCCGCACACAGTGTCCCCGCACACAGTGTCCCCGCACACAGTGTCCCTTCACACAGTGTCCCCGCACACAGTGTCCCCGCACACAGTGTCCCCGCACACAGTGTCCCCGCACACAGTGTCCCCGCACACAGTGTCCCCGCTCTCCGTGTCCCCGCACTCCGTGTCTCCGCACACAGTGTCCCTGCACACAGTGTCCCTGCACACAGTGTCCCTGCACACAGTGTCCCCGCACACAGTGTCCCCGCACACAGTGTCCCCCGCACTCCGTGTCCCCGCACACAGTGTTTCTGCACACAGTGTACCCGCACACAGTGTCCCCGCACTCAGTGTCCCCGCACACAGTGTCCCCGCACACAGTGTCCCCGCACACAGTGTCCCCGCACACAGTGTCCCTGCACACAGTGTCCCTGCATACAGTGTCCCTGCACAGAGTGTCCCTGCACACAGTGTCCCTGCACACAGTGTCACCTCACACAGTGTCCCCGCACTCCGTGTCCCCGCACACAGTGTCCTTGCACACAGTGTCCCCGCACACAAGTGTCCCCGCACTCCGTGTCCCGCACACAGTGTCCCTGCACACAGTGTCCCTGCACAAAGTGTCCCTGCACACAGTGTCCCCGCACACAGTGTCTCCGCACACAGTGTCCCCGCACACAGTGTCCCCGCACACAGTGTCCCTGCACACAGTGTCCCCGCATTCCGTGTCCCCGCACTCCGTGCCTCCGCACACAGTGTCCCCTCACACAGTGTCCCCGCACACAGTGTCCCCGCACACAGTGTCCCGCATTCCGTGTCCCTTCACACAGTGTCCCTGCACACAGTGTCCCCGCACACAGTGACCCCGCACACAGTGTCCCGCACTCCGTGTCCCCGCACACAGTGTCCCCGCATTCCGTGTCCCCGCACACAGTGTCCCCGGACACAGTGTCCCCGCACACAGTGTCCCCGCACACAGTGTCCCCGCACACAGTGACACTGCACACAGTGTCCCTGCACACAGTGTCCCCGCACTCCGTGTCTCCGCACACAGTGTCCCGCACACAGTGTCCCTGCACACAGTGTCCCTGCAAACAGTGTCCCCGCACACAGTGTCTCCGCACACCGTGTCCCCGCACACAGTGTCCCCGCAAACAGTGTCCCCGCACACAGTGTCCTCGCACACAGTGTCCCCGCACACAGTGTCCCCGCGCACAGTGTCCCCGCACACAGTGTCTCCGCACACAGTGTCCCCGCTCACAGTGTCCCCGCACACAGTGTCCCCGCACACAGTGTCCCCGCACACAGTGTCCCCGCACACAGTGTCCCCGCACTCCGTGTCCCTGCACACAGTGTCCCCGCACTCCGTGTCCCCGCACACAGTGTCCCCGCACACAGTGTCCCTGCACACAGTGTCCTTGCACACAGTGTCCCCGCACACAGTGTGCCCGCACACAGTGTCCCCACACACAGTGTCCCTGCACACAGTGTCCCTGCACACAGTGTCCCCGCACACAATGTCCGCGCACACAGTGTCCCCTGCACACATTTTACCACACACAGTGTCCCGCACACAGTGTCCCCGCACACAGTGTCCCCGCACACAGTGTCCCGCATTCCGTGTCCCCGGACACAGTGTCCCGCACTCCGTGTCCCCGCACTCCGTGTCCCCGCACTCCGTGTCCCCGCACTCCGTGTCCCCCGCACAAAGGTGTCCCCGCACACAGTGTCCCCGCACACAGTGTCCCTGCACACAGTGTCAATGCACACAGTGTCCCCGCACACAGTGTCCCTGCACACAGTGTCCCCGCACACAGTGTCCCCGAACACAGTGTCCCTGCACACAGTGTCCCTGCACACAGTGTCCCCGCACACAGTGTCCCCGCACACAGTGTCCCCGCACACAGTGTCCCTGCACACAGTGTCCCCGCACACAGTGTTTTCTGCACACAGTGTCCCTGCACACAGTGTCCCCGCACACAGTGTCCCTGCACACAGTGTCCTCGCACACAGTGGTCCCTGCACACAGTGTCCCGCACACAGTGTCCTCGCACTCCGTGTCCCTGCACACAGTGTCCCCGCACACAGTGTCCCCGCACACAGTGTCCCCGCACACAGTGTCCCCGCACACAGTGTCCCCGCACACAGTGTCCCTGCACACAGGGCCCCTGCACACAGTGTCCCAGCACACAGAGTCCCCGCACTCCGTGTCCCCGCACTCCGTGTCCCTGCACACAGTGTCCCTGCACACAGTGTCCCCGCACACAGTGTCCCCGCACACAGTGTCCCCGCACACAGTGTCCCCGCACTCCGTGTCCCCGCACTCCGTGTCCCCGCACACAGTGTCCTTGCACACAGTGTCCCCGCACACAGTGTCCCCGCACTCCGTGTCCCCGCACACAGTGTCCCTGCACACAGTGTCCCTGCACAAAGTGTCCCTGCACACAGTGTCCCCGCACACAGTGTCTCCGCACACAGTGTCCCCGCACACAGTGTCCCCGCACACAGTGTCCCTGCACACAGTGTCCCCGCATTCCGTGTCCCCGCACTCCGTGCCTCCGCACACAGTTTCCCCTCACACAGTGTCCCCGCACACAGTGTCCCCGCACACAGTGTCCCCGCATTCCGTGTCCCTTCACACAGTGTCCCTGCACACAGTGTCCCCGCACACAGTGACCCCGCACACAGTGTCCCCGCACTCCGTGTCCCCGCACACAGAGTCCCCCGCATTCCGTGTCCCGCACACAGTGTCCCCGGACACAGTGTCCCCGCACACAGTGTCCCCGCACACAGTGTCCCCGCACACAGTGACACTGCACACAGTGTCCCTGCACACAGTGTCCCCGCACTCCGTGTCTCCGCACACAGTGTCCCCGCACACAGTGTCCCTGCACACAGTGTCCCTGCAAACAGTGTCCCTGCACACAGTGTCCTTGCACACAGTGTCCCCGCACACAGTGTCCCCGCACACAGTGTCCCCACACACAGTGTCCCTGCACACAGTGTCCCTGCACACAGTGTCCCCGCACACAGTGTCCGCGCACACAGTGTCCCCGCACACATTTTTACCACACACAGTGTCCCCGCACACAGTGTCCCCGCAGTGTCCCCGCATTCCGTGTCCCCGGACACTAGTGTTCCCGCACTCCGTGTCCCCGCACTCAGTGTGTCCCGCACTCCGTGTCCCCGCACTCCGTGTCCCCCGGCACAAAGTGTCCCCGCACTCGTGTCCCCGCACTCAGTGTCCCGCACACAGTGTCCCTGCACACAGTGTCCCCGCACACAGTGTCCCCTGCACACAGTGTCCCCGCACACAGTGTCCCCTGAACACAGTGTCCCTGCACACAGTGTCCCCTGCACACAGTGTCCCCGCACACAGTGTCCCCGCACACAGTGTCCCCGCACACAGTGTCCCTGCACACAGTGTCCCCGCACACAGTGTTCTGCACACAGTGTCCCTGCACACAGTGTCCCCGCACACAGTGTCCCCGCACACAGTGTCCCCGCACACAGTGTCCCCGCACACAGTGTCCCCGCACACAGTGTCCCCGCACACAGTGTCCCCGCACTCCGTGTCCCCGCACACAGTGTTCCCGCACTCCGTGTCCCCGCACACAGTGTCCCCGCACACAGTGTCCCGCACACAGTGTCCCCGCACTCCGTGTCTCCGCACTCCGTGTCCCCGCACTCAGTGTCCCTGCACACAGTGTCCCCGCACACAGTGTCCCCGCACTCCGTGTCCCTGCACACAGTGTCCCCGCACACAGTGGCTCTGCAAACAGTGTCCCCGCACACAGTGTCCCTGCACACAGTGTCCCTGCACACAGTGTCCCAGCACACAGTGTCCCCGCACACAGTGTCCCCGCACACAGTGTCCCTGCACACAGTGTCCCTGCACACAGTGTCCCTGCACACAGTGTCCCCGCACACAGTGTCCCGCACACAGTGTCCCCGCACTCCGTGTCTCCGCACTCCGTGTCCCCGCACTCAGTGTCCCTGCACACAGTGTCCCCGCACACAGTGTTTTCGCACTCTGTGTCCCTGCATACAGTGTCCCCGCACACAGTGTCCTCGCACACAGTGTCCCCGCACACAGTGTTCCAGCATTCCGTGTCCCCGCACACAGTGTCCCCGCACACAGTGTCCCTGCACACAGTGTCCCCGCACACAGTGTCCCCGCACACAGTGTCCCCGCACACAGTGTCCCCGCACACAGTGTCCCCGCACACAGTGTCCCCGCACACAGTGTCCCCGCACTCCGTGTCCCCGCACACAGTGTCCCTGCACACAGTGTCCCCGCACTCAGTGTCCCCGCACTCCGTGTTCCCGCACTCCGTGTCCCCGCACTCCGTGTCCCCGCACACAGTGTCCCCGCACACAGTGTCCCCGCACTCAGTGTCCCCGCACACAGTGTCCCCGCACACAGTGTCCCCGCTCTCCGTGTCCCCGCACTCCGTGTCTCCGCACACAGTGTCCCTGCACACAGTGTCCCCGCACTCAGTGTCCCCGCACTCCGTGTCCCTGCACACAGTGTCCCTGCACACAGTGTCCCCGCACACAGTGTCCCCGCACACAGTGTCCCCGCACACAGTGTCCCCGCACACAGTGTCCACGCACTCCGTGTCCCCGAACTTCGTGTCCCCGCACACAGTGTCCCTGCACTCAGTGTCACCGCACACGGTGTCCCTGAACACAGTGTCCCCGCACACAGTGTCCCCGCACACAGTGTCCCTGCACACAGTGTCCCTGCACACAGTGTCTCCGCACACAGTGTCCCCGCACACAGTGTCCCCGCACACAGTGTCCCCGCATTCCGTGTCCCCGCACTCCGTGTCCCTGCACACAGTGTCCCCGCACACAGTGTCCCTGCACACAGTGTCCCCGCACACAGTGTCCCCGCACACAGTGTCCCCGCACACAGTGTCCCCGCACTCCGTGTCCCCGCACACAGTGTCCCTGCACACAGTGTCCCCGCACACAGTGTCCCCGCACACAGTGTCCCCGCACACAGTGTCCCCGCACTCCGTGTCTCCGCACTCCGTGTCTCCGCACTCAGTGTCCCCGCACTCAGTGTCCCTGCACACAGTGTCCCCGCACACAGTGTCCCCGCACTCCGTGTCCCTGCACACAGTGTCCCCGCACACAGTGTCCCCGCACACAGTGTCCCCGCACACAGTGTCCCCGCACACAGTGTCCCCGCACAGAGTGTCCCCGCACTCCGTGTCCCCGCACACAGTGTCCCCGCACACAGTGTCCCCGCACACAGTGTCCCCGCACACAGTGTCCCCGCACACAGTGTCCCCGCACACAGTGTCCCCGCACACAGTGTCCCCGCACACAGTGTCCCCGCACACAGTGTCCCCGCACACAGTGTCCCCGCTCTCCGTGTCCCCGCACTCCGTGTCTCCGCACACAGTGTCCCTGCACACAGTGTCCCTGCACACAGTGTCCCTGCACACAGTGTCCCCGCACACAGTGTCCCCGCACACAGTGTCCCCGCACTCCGTGTCCACGCACACAGTGTTTCTGCACACAGTGTACCCGCACACAGTGTCCCCGCACTCAGTGTCCCCGCACACAGTGTCCCCGCACACAGTGTCCCCGCACACAGTGTCCCCGCACACAGTGTCCCCGCACACAGTGTCCCCGAATTCCGTGTCCCCGCACACAGTGTCCCCGCACACAGTGTCCCCGCACACAGTGTCCCTGCACACAGTGTCCCTGCACACATTGTCCCTGCACACAGTGTCCCTGCACACAGTGTCCCTGCACACAGTGTCACCTCACACAGTGTCCCCGCACTCCGTGTCCCCGAACACAGTGTCCCTGCACACAGTTTCCCCGCACACAGTGTCCCCGCACTCCGTGTCCCCGCACACAGTGTCCCTGCACACAGAGTCCCTGCACAAAGTGTCCCTGCACACAGTGTCCCCGCACACAGTGTCCCTGCACACAGTGTCCCCGCACTCAGTGTCCCCGCTCTCCGTGTCCCCGCACTCCGTGTCCCCGAACTCCGTGTCCCCGCACACAGTGTGTCCGCACATAATGTCCCCGCACTCAGTGTCCCCGCACACAGTGTCCCCGCACACAGTGTCCCCGCTCTCCGTGTCCCCGCACTCCGTGTCTCCGCACACAGTGTCCCCGCACACAGTGTCCCCGCACACAGTGTCCCTGCACACAGTGTCCCTGCACACAGAGTCTCAACACACAGTGTCCCCGCACACAGTGTCCCCGCACACAGTGTCCCTGCACACAGTGTCCCCGCACACAGTGTCCCCGCACTCCGTGTCCCCGCACTCCGTGTCCCTGCACACAGTGTCCCCGCACACAGTGTCCCAGCACTCAGTGTCCCCGCACACAGTGTCCCCGCACACAGTGTCCCCGCACACAGTGTCCCCGCACACAGTGTCCCCGCACACAGTGTCCCCGCACACAGTGTCCCCGCACTCCGTGTCCCGCACACAGTGTCCCCGCACACAGTGTCCCCGCACACAGTGTCCCCGCACACAGTGTCCCCGCACACAGTGTCCTCGCACACAGAGTCCCCGCACACAGTGTCCCCGCACACAGTGTCCCCGCACACAGTGTCCCCGCACACAGTGTCCCCGCACACAGTGTCCCCGCACACAGTTTCCCCGCACTACCTGTCCCCGCACACAGTGTCCCTGCAAACAGTGTCCCCGCACTCAGTGTCCCCGCACTCCGTGTCCCCGCACTCCGTGTCCCCGAACTACGTGTCCCCGCACACAGTGTCCCCGCACATAATGTCCCCGCACTCAGTGTCCCCGCACACAGTGTCCCCGCACACAGTGTCCCCGCTCTCCGTGTCCCCGCACTCCGTGTCTCCGCACACAGTGTCCCCGCACACAGTGTCCCCCCACAGAGTGTCCCCTAACTCCGTGTCCCTGCACACAGTGTCCCCGCACACAGTGTCCCCGCACACAGTGTCCCCGCACACAGTGTCCCCGCACACAGTGTCACTGCACACAGTGTCCCCGCACACAGTGTCCCCGCACACAGTGTCCCTGCACACAGTGTCCCTGCACACAGAGTCTCCGCACACAGTGTCCCCGCACACAGTGTCCCCGCACACAGTGTCCCCGCACTCCGTGTCCCTGCACACAGTGTCCCCGCACACAGTGTCCCCGCACACAGTGTCCCCGCTCTCCGTGTCCCCGCACTCCGTGTCTCCGCACACAGTGTCCCTGCACACAGTGTCCCCGCACACAGTGTCCCCGCACACAGTGTCCCCGCACACAGTGTCCCCGCACACAGTGTCCCCGCACACAGTGTCCCCGCACTCAGTGTCCCTGCACACAGTGTCCCCGCACACAGTGTCCCCGCACTCCAGGGCCCTGCACACAGTGTCCCCGCACACAGTGTCCCGGCACACAGTTTCCCCGCACACAGTGTCCCCGCACACAGTGTCCCCACACACAGTGTCCCTGCACACAGTGTCCCTGCACACAGTGTCCCCGCACACAGTAACCCCGCACACAGTGTCCCCGCACACAGTGTCCCCGCACACAGTGTCCCCGCACACAGTGCCCCCGCACACAGTGTCCCCGCACACAGTTTCCCCGCACTACCTGTCCTCGCACACAGTGTCCCTGCAAACAGTGTCCCCGCACTCAGTGTCCCCGCACTCCGTGTCCCCGCACTCCGTGTCCCCGAACTCCGTGTCCCCGCACACAGTGTCCCCGCACATAATGTCCCCGCACATAATGTCCCCGCACTCAGTGTCCCCGCACACAGTGTCCCCGCACACAGTGTCCCCGCTCTCCGTGTCCACGCACTCCGTGTCTCCGCACACAGTGTCCCCGCTCATAGTGTCCCCGCACACAGTGTCCCCGCACTCCGTGTCCACGCACTCCGTGTCTCCGCACACAGTGTCCCCGCTCATAGTGTCCTCGCACACAGTGTCCCCGCACTCCGTGTCCCTGCACACAGTGTCCCCGCACACAGTGTCCCCGCTCTCCGTGTCCACGCACTCCGTGTCTCCGCACACAGTGTCCCCGCTCATAGTGTCCCCGCACACAGTGTCCCCGCACTCCGTGTCCCTGCACACAGTGTCCCCGCACACAGTGTCCCCGCACACAGCGTCCCCGCACCCAGTGTCCCCGCACACAGTGTCCCCGCACACAGTGTCCCCGCACTCCGTGCCTCCGCACTCCGTGTCCCCGCACTCAGTGTCCCTGCACACAGTGTCCCCGCACACAGTGTCCCCGCATTCCGGGGCCCTGCACACAGTGTCCCCGCACACAGTGTCCCGGCACACAGTTTCCCCGCACACAGTGTCCCCGCACTCCGTGTCTCCGCACTCCGTGTCCCCGCACTCCGTGTCCCTGCACACAGTGTCCTCGCACACAGTGTCCCCGCACACAGTGTCCCTGCACACAGTGTCCCCGCACACAGTGTCCCCGCACACAGTGTCCCCGCACACAGTGTCCCCGCACACAGTGTCCCCGCACACAGTGTCCCCGCACACAGTGTCCCCGCACACAGTGTCCCCGCACACAGTGTCCCCGCACACAGTGTCCCCGCACACAGTGTCCCCGCATTCCGTGTCCCCGCACTCCGTGTCTCCGCACACAATGTCCCCGCACACAGTGTCCCCGCATTCCGTGTCCCCGCACACAGTGTCCCAGCACACAGTGTCCCAGCACACAGTGTCCCCGCACACAGTGTCCCCGCACACAGTGTCCCCGCAACACAGTGTCCCCGCACACAGTGTCCCCGCACACAGTGTCCCCGCACACAGTGTCCCCGCACACAGTGTCCCCGCACACAGTGTCCCCGCACACAGAGTCCCCGCACACAGTGTCTCCGCACACAGTGTCCCCTCACACAGTGTTCCCGCACACAGTGTCCCCGCAGACTGTGTCCCCGCACACAGTGTCCCCGCACTCCGTGTCACTGCACACAGTGTCCCCGCACTCCGTGTCCCCGCACACAGTGTCCCCGCACACAGTGTCCCCGCACACAGTGTCCCCGCACACAGTGTCCCCGCACACAGTGTCCCCGCACACAGTGTCCCCGCACACAGTGTCCACGCACACAGTGTCCCCGCACTCCGTGTCCCTGCACACAGTGTCCCCGCACACAGTGTCCCCGAACACAGTGTCCCTGCACACAGTGTCCCCGCACTCAGTGTCCCCGCACTCCGTGTCCCCGCACTCCGTGTCCCCGAACTCCGTGTCCCCGCACACAGTGTCCCCGCACATAATGTCCCCGCACTCAGTGTCCCCGCACACAGTGTCCCCGCACTCAGTTTCCCCGCACTCCGTGTCCCCGCACTCCGTGTCCCCGAACTCCGTGTCCCCGCACACAGTGTCCCCGCACATAATGTCCCCGCGCTCCGTGTCCCTGCACACAGTGTCCCCGCACACAGTGTCCCTGCACACAGTGTCCCCGCATTCCGTGTCCCTGCACACAGTGTCCCCGCACACAGTGTCCCCGCACACAGTGTCCCCGCACACAGTGTCCCCGCACACAGTGTCCCTGCACACAGTGTCCTCGCACACAGTGTCCCCGCACACAGTGTCCCCGCACACAGTGTCCCCGCACAAAGTGTCCTCGCACACAGTGTGCCCGCACACAGTGTCCCCGCACACAGTGTCCCCGCACATAGTGTCCCCGCACACAGTGTCCGCGCACACAGTGTCTCCGCACACAGTGTCTCCGCACACAGTGTCCCGCACACAGTGTCCCCGCACTCCGTGTCTCCGCACTCCGTGTCCCCGCACTCAGTGTCCCTGCACACAGTGTCCCCGCACACAGTGTCCCCGCACTCCGTGTCCCTGCACACAGTGTCCCCGCACACAGTGTCTCTGCAAACAGTGTCCCCGCACACAGTGTCCCTGCACACAGTGTCCCTGCACACAGTGTCCCTGCACACAGTGTCCCCGCACACAGTGTCCCCGCACACAGTGTCCCTGCACACAGTGTCCCTGCACACAGTGTCCCGGCACACAGTGTCCCCGCACACAGTGTCCCGCACACAGTGTCCCCGCACTCCGTGTCTCCGCACTCCGTGTCCCCGCACTCAGTGTCCCTGCACACAGTGTCCCCGCACACAGTGTTTTCGCACTCTGTGTCCCTGCATACAGTGTCCCCGCACACAGTGTCCTCGCACACAGTGTCCCCGCACACAGTGTTACAGCATTCCGAGTCCCCGCACACAGTGTCCCCGCACACAGTGTCCCTGCACACAGTGTCCCCGCACACAGTGTCCCCGCACACAGTGTCCCCGCACACAGTGTCCCCGCACACAGTGTCCCCGCACACAGTGTCCCCGCACACAGTGTCCCCGCACTACGTGTCCCCGCACACAGTGTCCCAGCACACAGTGTCCCCGCACTCAGTGTCCCCGCACTCCGTGTCCCCGCACTCCGTGTCCCCGCACTCCGTGTCCCCGCACACAGTGTCCCCGCACACAGTGTCCCCGCACTCAGTGTCCCCGCACACAGTGTCCCCGCACACATTGTCCCCGCTCTCCGTGTCCCCGCACTCCGTGTCTCCGCACACAGTGTCCCCGCACACAGTGTCCTTGCACACAGTGTCCCCGCACTCCGTGTCCCCGCACTCCGTGTCCCTGCAGTCCGTGTCCCTGCACACAGTGTCCCCGCACTCAGTGTCCCCGCACTCCATGTCCCTGCACACAGTGTCCCTGCACACAGTGTCCCCGCACACAGTGTCCCTGCACACAGTGTCCCCGCACACAGTGTCCCCGCACACAGTGTCCACGCACTCCGTGTCCCCGCACTTCGTGTCCCCGCACACAGTGTCCCTGCACTCAGTGTCACCGCACACAGTGTCCCTGAACACAGTGTTCCCGCACACAGTGTCCCCGCACACAGTGTCCCTGCACACAGTGTCCCTGCACACAGTGTCTCCGCACACAGTGTCCCCGCACACAGTGTCCCCGCACACAGTGTCCCCGCATTCCGTGTCCCCGCACTCCGTGTCACCGCACACAGTGTCCCCGCACACAGTGTCCCTGCACACAGTGTCCCCGCACACAGTGTCCTCGCACACAGTGTCCCCGCACACAGTTTCCCCGCACACAGTGTCCCCGCACTCCGTGTCCCCGCACACAGTGTCCCTGCACACAGTGTCCCCGCACACAGTGTCCCCGCACACAGTGTCCCCGCACACAGTGTCCCCGCACACAGTGTCCCCGCACTCCGTGTCTCCGCACTCCGTGTCTCCGCACTCAGTGTCCCCGCACTCAGTGTCCCTGCACACAGTGTCCCCGCACACAGTGTCCCCGCACTCCGTGTCCCTGCACACAGTGTCCCCGCACACAGTGTCCCCGCACACAGTGTCCCTGCACACAGTGTCCCCGCACACAGTGTCCCCGCACACAGTGTCCCCGCACTCCGTGTCCCCGCACTCCGTGTCCCTGCACACAGTGTCCCCGCACACAGTGTCCCCGCACACAGTGTCCCCGCACACAGTGTCCCTTCACACAGTGTCCCCGCACACAGTGTCCCCGCACACAGTGTCCCCGCACACAGTGTCCCCGCACACAGTGTCCCCGCACACAGTGTCCCCGCTCTCCGTGTCCCCGCACTCCGTGTCTCCGCACACAGTGTCCCTGCACACAGTGTCCCTGCACACAGTGTCCCTGCTCACAGTGTCCCCGCACACAGTGTCCCCGCACACAGTGTCCCCGCACTCCGTGTCCCCGCACACAGTGTTTCTGCACACAGTGTACCCGCACACAGTGTCCCCGCACTCAGTGTCCCCGCACACAGTGTCCCCGCACACAGTGTCCCCGCACACAGTGTCCCCGCACACAGTGTCCCTGCACACAGTGTCCCTGCATACAGTGTCCCTGCACACAGTGTCCCTGCACACAGTGTCCCTGCACACAGTGTCACCTCACACAGTGTCCCCGCACTCCGTGTCCCCGCACACAGTGTCCTTGCACACAGTGTCCCCGCACACAGTGTCCCCGCACTCCGTGTCCCCGCACACAGTGTCCCTGCACACAGTGTCCCTGCACAAAGTGTCCCTGCACACAGTGTCCCCGCACACAGTGTCTCCGCACACAGTGTCCCCGCACACAGTGTCCCCGCACACAGTGTCCCTGCACACAGTGTCCCCGCATTCCGTGTCCCCGCACTCCGTGCCTCCGCACACAGTGTCCCCTCACACAGTGTCCCCGCACACAGTGTCCCCGCACACAGTGTCCCCGCATTCCGTGTCCCTTCACACAGTGTCCCTGCACACAGTGTCCCCGCACACAGTGACCCCGCACACAGTGTCCCCGCACTCCGTGTCCCCGCACACAGTGTCCCCGCATTCCGTGTCCCCGCACACAGTGTCCCCGGACACAGTGTCCCCGCACACAGTGTCCCCGCACACAGTGTCCCCGCACACAGTGACACTGCACACAGTGTCCCTGCACACAGTGTCCCCGCACTCCGTGTCTCCGCACACAGTGTCCCCGCACACAGTGTCCCTGCACACAGTGTCCCTACAAACAGTGTCCCCGCACACAGTGTCTCCGCACACCGTGTCCCCGCACACAGTGTCCCCGCAAACAGTGTCCCCGCACACAGTGTCCTCGCACACAGTGTCCCCGCACACAGTGTCCCCGCGCACAGTGTCCCCGCACACAGTGTCTCCGCACACAGTGTCCCCGCTCACAGTGTCCCCGCACACAGTGTCCCCGCACACAGTGTCCCCGCACACAGTGTCCCCGCACACAGTGTCCCCGCACTCCGTGTCCCTGCACACAGTGTCCCCGCACTCCGTGTCCCCGCACACAGTGTCCCCGCACACAGTGTCCCTGCACACAGTGTCCCCGCACACAGTGTCCCCGCACACAGTGTCCCCACACACAGTGTCCCTGCACACAGTGTCCCTGCACACAGTGTCCCCGCACACAGTGTCCGCGCACACAGTGTCCCCGCACACATTTTTACCACACACAGTGTCCCCGCACACAGTGTCCCCGCACACAGTGTTCCCGCACACAGTGTCCCCGCATTCCGTGTCCCCGGACACAGTGTCCCCGCACTCCGTGTCCCCGCACTCCGTGTCCCCGCACTCCGTGTCCCCGCACTCCGTGTCCCCGCACAAAGGTGTCCCCGCACACAGTGTCCCCGCACACAGTGTCCCTGCACACAGTGTCCCTGCACACAGTGTCCCCGCACACAGTGTCCCTGCACACAGTGTCCCCGCACATAGTGTCCCCGAACACAGTGTCCCTGCACACAGTGTCCCTGCACACAGTGTCCCCGCACACAGTGTCCCCGCACACAGTGTCCCCGCACACAGTGTCCCTGCACACAGTGTCCCCGCACACAGTGTTTCTGCACACAGTGTCCCTGCACACAGTGTCCCCGCACACAGTGTCCCTGCACACAGTGTCCTCGCACACAGTGTCCCTGCACACAGTGTCCCCGCACACAGTGTCCTCGCACTCCGTGTCCCTGCACACAGTGTCCCCGCACACAGTGTCCCCGCACACAGTGTCCCCGCACACAGTGTCCCCGCACACAGTGTCCCCGCACACGGTGTCCCTGCACACAGGGCCCCTGCACACAGTGTCCCAGCACACAGTGTCCCCGCACTCCGTGTCCCCGCACTCCGTGTCCCTGCACACAGTGTCCCTGCACACAGTGTCCCCGCACACAGTGTCCCCGCACACAGTGTCCCCGCACACAGTTTCCCCGCACACAGTGTCCCCGCACTCCGTGTCCCCGCACACAGTGTCCCCGCACACAGTGTCCCCGCACACAGTGTCCCTGCACACAGTGTTCCCGCACACAGTGTCCCCGCACACAGTGTCCCCGCACACAGTGTCCCCGCACACAGTGTCCCCGCACACAGTGTCAACGCACACAGTGTCCCCGCACACAGTGTCCCCGCACACAGTGTCCCCGCAAACAGTGTCCCCGCACACAGTGTCCCCGCACACAGTGTCCCCGCACTCCGTGTCCCCGCACACAGTGTCCCCGCACTCCGTGTCCCCGCACACAGTGTCCCCGCACACAGTGTCCCGCACACAGTGTCCCCGCACTCCGTGTCTCCGCACTCCGTGTCCCCGCACTCAGTGTCCCTGCACACAGTGTCCCCGCACACAGTGTCCCCGCACTCCGTGTCCCTGCACACAGTGTCCCCGCACACAGTGTCTCTGCAAACAGTGTCCCCGCACACAGTGTCCCTGCACACAGTGTCCCTGCACACAGTGTCCCAGCACACAGTGTCCCCGCACACAGTGTCCCCGCACACAGTGTCCCTGCACACAGTGTCCCTGCACACAGTGTCCCTGCACACAGTGTCCCCGCACACAGTGTCCCGCACACAGTGTCCCCGCACTCCGTGTCTCTGCACTCCGTGTCCCCGCACTCAGTGTCCCTGCACACAGTGTCCCCGCACACAGTGTTTTCGCACTCTGTGTCCCTGCATACAGTGTCCCCGCACACAGTGTCCTCGCACACAGTGTCCCCGCACACAGTGTTCCAGCATTCCGTGTCCCCGCACACAGTGTCCCCGCACACAGTGTCCCCGCACACAGTGTCCCTGCACACAGTGTCCCCGCACACAGTGTCCCCGCACACAGTGTCCCCGCACACAGTGTCCCCGCACACAGTGTCCCCGCACACAGTGTCCCCGCACACAGTGTCCCCGCACTCCGTGTCCCCGCACACAGTGTCCCTGCACACAGTGTCCCCGCACTCAGTGTCCCCGCACTCCGTGTTCCCGCACTCCGTGTCCCCGCACTCCGTGTCCCCGCACACAGTGTCCCCGCACTCCGTGTCCCTGCACACAGTGTCCCCGCACACAGTGTCCCCGCTCTCCGTGTCCACGCACTCCGTGTCTCCGCACACAGTGTCCCCGCTCATAGTGTCCCCGCACACAGTGTCCCCGCACTCCGTGTCCCTGCACACAGTGTCCCCGCACACAGTGTCCCCGCACACAGCGTCCCCGCACACAGTGTCCCCGCACACAGTGTCCCCGCACACAGTGTCCCCGCACTCCGTGCCTCCGCACTCCGTGTCCCCGCACTCAGTGTCCCTGCACACAGTGTCCCCGCACACAGTGTCCCCGCACTCCGGGGCCCTGCACACAGTGTCCCCGCACACAGTGTCCCGGCACACAGTTTCCCCGCACACAGTGTCCCCGCACTCCGTGTCTCCGCACTCCGTGTCCCCGCACTCCGTGTCCCTGCACACAGTGTCCTCGCACACAGTGTCCCCGCACACAGTGTCCCTGCACACAGTGTCCCTGCACACAGTGTCCCCGCACACAGTGTCCCCGCACACAGTGTCCCCGCACACAGTGTCCCCGCACACAGTGTCCCCGCACACAGTGTCCCCGCACACAGTGTCCCCGCACACAGTGTCCCCGCACACAGTGTCCCCGCACACAGTGTCCCCGCACACAGTGTCCCCGCATTCCGTGTCCCCGCACTCCGTGTCTCCGCACACAATGTCCCCGCACACAGTGTCCCCGCATTCCGTGTCCCCGCACACAGTGTCCCAGCACACAGTGTCCCAGCACACAGTGTCCCCGCACACAGTGTCCCCGCACACAGTGTCCCCGCAACACAGTGTCCCCGCACACAGTGTCCCCGCACACAGTGTCCCCGCACACAGTGTCCCCGCACACAGTGTCCCCGCACACAGTGTCCCCGCACACAGAGTCCCCGCACACAGTGTCTCCGCACACAGTGTCCCCTCACACAGTGTTCCCGCACACAGTGTCCCCGCAGACAGTGTCCCCGCACACAGTGTCCCCGCACTCCGTGTCACTGCACACAGTGTCCCCGCACTCCGTGTCCCCGCACACAGTGTCCCCGCACACAGTGTCCCCGCACACAGTGTCCCCGCACACAGTGTCCCCGCACACAGTGTCCCCGCACACAGTGTCCACGCACACAGTGTCCCCGCACTCCGTGTCCCTGCACACAGTGTCCCCGCACACAGTGTCCCCGAACACAGTGTCCCCGCACTCCGTGTCCCTGCACACAGTGTCCCCGCACACAGTGTCCCCGCTCTCCGTGTCCACGCACTCCGTGTCTCCGCACACAGTGTCCCCGCTCATAGTGTCCCCGCACACAGTGTCCCCGCAATCCGTGTCACTGCACACAGTGTCCCCGCACTCCGTGTCCCCGCACACAGTGTCCCCGCACACAGTGTCCCCGCACACAGTGTCCCCGCACACAGTGTCCCCGCACACAGTGTCCCCGCACACAGTGTCCCCGCACACAGTGTCCCCGCACACAGTGCCCCGCACACAGTGGCCGCGCACACAGTGTCCCTGCACACAGTTTCCCCGCACTACCTGTCCCCGCACACAGTGTCCCTGCACACAGTGTCCCCGCACTCAGTGTCCCCGCACTCCGTGTCCCCGCACTCCGTGTCCCCGAACTCCGTGTCCCCGCACACAGTGTCCCCGCACATAATGTCCCCGCACTCAGTGTCCCCGCACACAGTGTCCCCGCACTCAGTGTCCCCGCACTCCGTGTCCCCGCACTCCGTGGCCCCGAACTCCGTGTCCCCGCACACAGTGTCCCCGCACATAATGTCCCCGCGCTCCGTGTCCCTGCACACAGTGTCCCCGCACACAGTGTCCCTGCACACAGTGTCCCCGCATTCCGTGTCCCTGCACACAGTGTCCCCGCACACAGTGTCCCCGCACACAGTGTCCCCGCACACAGTGTCCCCGCACACAGTGTCCCTGCACACAGTGTCCTCGCACACAGTGTCCCCGCACACAATGTCCCCGCACACAGTGTCCCCGCACAAAGTGTCCTCGCACACAGTGTGCCCGCACACAGTGTCCCCGCACACAGTGTCCCCGCACATAGTGTCCCCGCACACAGTGTCCGCGCACACAGTGTCTCCGCACACAGTGTCTCCGCACACAGTGTCCCGCACACAGTGTCCCCGCACTCCGTGTCTCCGCACTCCGTGTCCCCGCACTCAGTGTCCCTGCACACAGTGTCCCCGCACACAGTGTCCCCGCACTCCGTGTCCCTGCACACAGTGTCCCCGCACACAGTGTCTCTGCAAACAGTGTCCCCGCACACAGTGTCCCTGCACACAGTGTCCCTGCACACAGTGTCCCTGCACACAGTGTCCCCGCACACAGTGTCCCCGCACACAGTGTCCCTGCACACAGTGTCCCTGCACACAGTGTCCCGGCACACAGTGTCCCCGCACACAGTGTCCCGCACACAGTGTCCCCGCACTCCGTGTCTCCGCACTCCGTGTCCCCGCACTCAGTGTCCCTGCACACAGTGTCCCCGCACACAGTGTTTTCGCACTCTGTGTCCCTGCATACAGTGTCCCCGCACACAGTGTCCTCGCACACAGTGTCCCCGCACACAGTGTTACAGCATTCCGAGTCCCCGCACACAGTGTCCCCGCACACAGTGTCCCTGCACACAGTGTCCCCGCACACAGTGTCCCCGCACACAGTGTCCCCGCACACAGTGTCCCCGCACACAGTGTCCCCGCACACAGTGTCCCCGCACACAGTGTCCCCGCACACAGTGTCCCCGCACACAGTGTCCCCGCACTCCGTGTCCCCGCACACAGTGTCCCAGCACACAGTGTCCCCGCACTCAGTGTCCCCGCACTCCGTGTCCCCGCACTCCGTGTCCCCGCACTCCGTGTCCCCGCACACAGTGTCCCCGCACACAGTGTCCCCGCACTCAGTGTCCCCGCACACAGTGTCCCCGCACACATTGTCCCCGCTCTCCGTGTCCCCGCACTCCGTGTCTCCGCAGACAGTGTCCCCGCACACAGTGTCCTTGCACACAGTGTCCCCGCACTCCGTGTCCCCGCACTCCGTGTCCCTGCAGTCCGTGTCCCTGCACACAGTGTTCCCGCACTCAGTGTCCCCGCACTCCATGTCCCTGCACACAGTGTCCCTGCACACAGTGTCCCCGCACACAGTGTCCCTGCACACAGTGTCCCCGCACACAGTGTCCCCGCACACAGTGTCCACGCACTCCGTGTCCCCGCACTTCGTGTCCCCGCACACAGTGTCCCTGCACTCAGTGTCACCGCACACAGTGTCCCTGAACACAGTGTTCCCGCACACAGTGTCCCCGCACACAGTGTCCCTGCACACAGTGTCCCTGCACACAGTGTCTCCGCACACAGTGTCCCCGCACACAGTGTCCCCGCACACAGTGTCCCCGTATTCCGTGTCCCCGCACTCCGTGTCACCGCACACAGTGTCCCCGCACACAGTGTCCCTGCACACAGTGTCCCCGCACACAGTGTCCCCGCACACAGTGTCCCCGCACAAAGTTTCCCCGCACACAGTGTCCCCGCACTCCGTGTCCCCGCACACAGTGTCCCTGCACACAGTGTCCCCGCACACAGTGTCCCCGCACACAGTGTCCCCGCACACAGTGTCCCCGCACTCCGTGTCTCCGCACTCCGTGTCTCCGCACTCAGTGTCCCCGCACTCAGTGTCCCTGCACACAGTGTCCCCGCACACAGTGTCCCCGCACTCCGTGTCCCTGCACACAGTGTCCCCGCACACAGTGTCCCCGCACACAGTGTCCCTGCACACAGTGTCCCCGCACACAGTGTCCCCGCACACAGTGTCCCCGCACTCCGTGTCCCCGCACTCCGTGTCCCTGCACACAGTGTCCCCGCACACAGTGTCCCCGCACACAGTGTCCCCGCACACAGTGTCCCTTCACACAGTGTCCCCGCACACAGTGTCCCCGCACACAGTGTCCCCGCACACAGTGTCCCCGCACACAGTGTCCCCGCACACAGTGTCCCCGCTCTCCGTGTCCCCGCACTCCGTGTCTCCGCACACAGTGTCCCTGCACACAGTGTCCCTGCACACAGTGTCCCTGCACACAGTGTCCCCGCACACAGTGTCCCCGCACACAGTGTCCCCGCACTCCGTGTCCCCGCACACAGTGTTTCTGCACACAGTGTACCCGCACACAGTGTCCCCGCACTCAGTGTCCCCGCACACAGTGTCCCCGCACACAGTGTCCCCGCACACAGTGTCCCCGCACACAGTGTCCCTGCACACAGTGTCCCTGCATACAGTGTCCCTGCACACAGTGTCCCTGCACACAGTGTCCCTGCACACAGTGTCCCTGCACACAGTGTCACCTCACACAGTGTCCCCGCACTCCGTGTCCCCGCACACAGTGTCCTTGCACACAGTGTCCCCGCACACAGTGTCCCCGCACTCCGTGTCCCCGCACACAGTGTCCCTGCACACAGTGTCCCTGCACAAAGTGTCCCTGCACACAGTGTCCCCGCACACAGTGTCTCCGCACACAGTGTCCCCGCACACAGTGTCCCCGCACACAGTGTCCCTGCACACAGTGTCCCCGCATTCCGTGTCCCCGCACTCCGTGCCTCCGCACACAGTGTCCCCTCACACAGTGTCCCCGCACACAGTGTCCCCGCACACAGTGTCCCCGCATTCCGTGTCCCTTCACACAGTGTCCCTGCACACAGTGTCCCCGCACACAGTGACCCCGCACACAGTGTCCCCGCACTCCGTGTCCCCGCACACAGTGTCCCCGCATTCCGTGTCCCCGCACACAGTGTCCCCGGACACAGTGTCCCCGCACACAGTGTCCCCGCACACAGTGTCCCCGCACACAGTGACACTGCACACAGTGTCCCTGCACACAGTGTCCCCGCACTCCGTGTCTCCGCACACAGTGTCCCCGCACACAGTGTCCCTGCACACAGTGTCCCTGCAAACAGTGTCCCCGCACACAGTGTCTCCGCACACCGTGTCCCCGCACACAGTGTCCCCGCAAACAGTGTCCCCGCACACAGTGTCCTCGCACACAGTGTCCCCGCACACAGTGTCCCCGCGCACAGTGTCCCCGCACACAGTGTCTCCGCACACAGTGTCCCCGCTCACAGTGTCCCCGCACACAGTGTCCCCGCACACAGTGTCCCCGCACACAGTGTCCCCGCACACAGTGTCCCCGCACTCCGTGTCCCTGCACACAGTGTCCCCGCACTCCGTGTCCCCGCACACAGTGTCCCCGCACACAGTGTCCCTGCACACAGTGTCCCTGCACACAGTGTCCCCGCACACAGTGTCCCCGCACACAGTGTCCCCACACACAGTGTCCCTGCACACAGTGTCCCTGCACACAGTGTCCCCGCACACAGTGTCCGCGCACACAGTGTCCCCGCACACATTTTTACCACACACAGTGTCCCCGCACTCCGTGTCTCCGCACACAGTGTCCCTGCACACAGTGTCCCTGCACACAGTGTCCCTGCACACAGTGTCCCCGCACACAGTGTCCCCGCACACAGTGTCCCCGCACTCCGTGTCCCCGCACACAGTGTTTCTGCACACAGTGTACCCGCACACAGTGTCCCCGCACTCAGTGTCCCCGCACACAGTGTCCCCGCACACAGTGTCCCCGCACACAGTGTCCCCGCACACAGTGTCCCTGCACACAGTGTCCCTGCATACAGTGTCCCTGCACACAGTGTCCCTGCACACAGTGTCCCTGCACACAGTGTCACCTCACACAGTGTCCCCGCACTCCGTGTCCCCGCACACAGTGTCCTTGCACACAGTGTCCCCGCACACAGTGTCCCCGCACTCCGTGTCCCCGCACACAGTGTCCCTGCACACAGTGTCCCTGCACAAAGTGTCCCTGCACACAGTGTCCCCGCACACAGTGTCTCCGCACACAGTGTCCCCGCACACAGTGTCCCCGCACACAGTGTCCCTGCACACAGTGTCCCCGCATTCCGTGTCCCCGCACTCCGTGCCTCCGCACACAGTGTCCCCTCACACAGTGTCCCCGCACACAGTGTCCCCGCACACAGTGTCCCCGCATTCCGTGTCCCTTCACACAGTGTCCCTGCACACAGTGTCCCCGCACACAGTGACCCCGCACACAGTGTCCCCGCACTCCGTGTCCCCGCACACAGTGTCCCCGCATTCCGTGTCCCCGCACACAGTGTCCCCGGACACAGTGTCCCCGCACACAGTGTCCCCGCACACCGTGTCCCCGCACACAGTGACACTGCACACAGTGTCCCTGCACACAGTGTCCCCGCACTCCGTGTCTCCGCACACAGTGTCCCCGCACACAGTGTCCCTGCACACAGTGTCCCTGCAAACAGTGTCCCCGCACACAGTGTCTCCGCACACCGTGTCTTCGCACACAGTGTCCCCGCAAACAGTGTCCCCGCACACAGTGTCCTCGCACACAGTGTCCCCGCACACAGTGTCCCCGCGCACAGTGTCCCCGCACACAGTGTCTCCGCACACAGTGTCCCCGCTCACAGTGTCCCCGCACACAGTGTCCCCGCACACAGTGTCCCCGCACACAGTGTCCCCGCACACAGTGTCCCCGCACTCCGTGTCCCTGCACACAGTGTCCCCGCACTCCGTGTCCCCGCACACAGTGTCCCCGCACACAGTGTCCCTGCACACAGTGTCCCTGCACACAGTGTCCCCGCACACAGTGTCCCCGAGCACAGTGTCCCCACACACAGTGTCCCTGCACACAGTGTCCCTGCACACAGTGTCCCCGCACACAGTGTCCGCGCACACAGTGTCCCCGCACACATTTTTACCACACACAGTGTCCCCGCACACAGTGTCCCCGCACACAGTGTTCCCGCACACAGTGTCCCCGCATTCCGTGTCCCCGGACACAGTGTCCCCGCACTCCGTGTCCCCGCACTCCGTTTCCCCGCACTCCGTGTCCCCGCACAAAGGTGTCCCCGCACACAGTGTCCCCGCACACAGTGTCCCTGCACACAGTGTCCCTGCACACAGTGTCCCCGCACACAGTGTCCCTGCACACAGTGTCCCCGCACACAGTGTCCCCGAACACAGTGTCCCTGCACACAGTGTCCCTGCACACAGTGTCCCCGCACACAGTGTCCCCGCACACAGTGTCCCCGCACACAGTGTCCCTGCACACAGTGTCCCCGCACACAGTGTTTCTGCACACAGTGTCCCTGCACACAGTGTCCCCGCACACAGTGTCCCTGCACACAGTGTCCTCGCACACAGTGTCCCCGCACACAGTGTCCTCGCACTCCGTGTCCCTGCACACAGTGTCCCCGCACACAGTGTCCCCGCACACAGTGTCCCCGCACACAGTGTCCCCGCACACAGTGTCCCCGCACACAGTGTCCCCGCACACGGTGTCCCTGCACACAGGGCCCCTGCACACAGTGTCCCAGCACACAGTGTCCCCGCACTCCGTGTCCCCGCACTCCGTGTCCCTGCACACAGTGTCCCTGCACACAGTGTCCCCGCACACAGTGTCCCCGCACACAGTGTCCCCGCACACAGTGTCCCCGCACACAGTGTCCCCGCACTCCGTGTCCCCGCACACAGTGTCCCCGCACACAGTGTCCCCGCACACAGTGTCCCTGCACACAGTGTTCCCGCACACAGTGTCCCCGCACACAGTGTCCCCGCACACAGTGTCCCCGCACACAGTGTCCCCGCACACAGTGTCAACGCACACAGTGTCCCCGCACACAGTGTCCCCGCACACAGTGTCCCCGCATACAGTGTCCCCGCACACAGTGTCCCCGCACACAGTGTCCCCGCACTCCGTGTCCCCGCACACAGTGTCCCCGCACTCCGTGTCCCCGCACACAGTGTCCCCGCACACAGTGTCCCGCACACAGTGTCCCCGCACTCCGTGTCTCCGCACTCCGTGTCCCCGCACTCAGTGTCCCTGCACACAGTGTCCCCGCACACAGTGTCCCCGCACTCCGTGTCCCTGCACACAGTGTCCCCGCACACAGTGTCTCTGCAAACAGTGTCCCCGCACACAGTGTCCCTGCACACAGTGTCCCTGCACACAGTGTCCCAGCACACAGTGTCCCCGCACACAGTGTCCCCGCACACAGTGTCCCTGCACACAGTGTTTTCGCACTCTGTGTCCCTGCATACAGTGTCCCCGCACACAGTGTCCTCGCACACAGTGTCCCCGCACACAGTGTTCCAGCATTCCGTGTCCCCGCACACAGTGTCCCCGCACACAGTGTCCCCGCACACAGTGTCCCTGCACACAGTGTCCCCGCACACAGTGTCCCCGCACACAGTGTCCCCGCACACAGTGTCCCCGCACACAGTGTCCCCGCACACAGTGTCCCCGCACACAGTGTCCCCGCACTCCGTGTCCCCGCACACAGTGTCCCTGCACACAATGTCCCCGCACTCAGTGTCCCCGCACTCCGTGTTCCCGCACTCCGTGTCCCCGCACTCCGTGTCCCCGCACACAGTGTCCCCGCACACAGTGTCCCCGCACTCAGTGTCCCCGCACACAGTGTCCCCGCACACAGTGTCCCCGCTCTCCGTGTCCCCGCACTCCGTGTCTCCGCACACAGTGTCCCCGCACACAGTGTCCCCGCACACAGTGTCCCCGCACTCCGTGTCCCCGCACTCCGTGTCCCTGCAGTCCGTGTCCCTGCACACAGTGTCCCCGCACTCAGTGTCCCCGCACTCCGTGTCCCTGCACACAGTGTCCCTGCACACAGTGTCCCCGCACACAGTGTCCCTGCACACAGTGTCCCCGCACACAGTGTCCCCGCACACAGTGTCCACGCACTCCGTGTCCCCGAACTTCGTGTCCCCGCACACAGTGTCCCTGCACTCAGTGTCACCGCACACAGTGTCCCTGAACACAGTGTCCCCGCACACAGTGTCCCCGCACACAGTGTCCCTGCACACAGTGTCCCTGCACACAGTGTCTCCGCACACAGTGTCCCCGCACACAGTGTCCCCGCACACAGTGTCCTCGCATTCCGTGTCCCCGCACTCCGTGTCCCCGCACACAGTGTCCCCGCACACAGTGTCCCTGCACACAGTGTCCCCGCACACAGTGTCCCCGCACACAGTGTCCCCGCACACAGTGTCCCCGCACTCCGTGTCCCCGCACACAGTGTCCCTGCGCACAGTGTCCCCGCACACAGTGTCCCCGCACACAGTGTCCCCGCACACAGTGTCCCCGCACACAGTGTCCCCGCACTCCGTGTCTCCGCACTCCGTGTCTCCGCACTCAGTGTCCCCGCACTCAGTGTCCCTGCACACAGTGTCCCCGCACACAGTGTCCCCGCACTCCGTGTCCCTGCACACAGTGTCCCCGCACACAGTGTCCCCGCACACAGTGTCCCCGCACACAGTGTCCCCGCACACAGTGTCCCCGCACACAGTGTCCCCGCACAGAGTGTCCCCGCACAGAGTGTCCCCGCACTCCGTGTCCCCGCACACAGTGTCCCCGCACACAGTGTCCCCGCACACAGTGTCCCCGCACACAGTGTCCCCGCACACAGTGTCCCCGCACACAGTGTCCCCGCACACAGTGTCCCCGCACACAGTGTCCCCGCACACAGTGTCCCCGCACACAGTGTCCCCGCTCTCCGTGTCCCCGCACTACGTGTCTCCGCACACAGTGTCCCTGCACACAGTGTCCCTGCACACAGTGTCCCTGCACACAGTGTCCCCGCACACAGTGTCCCCGCACACAGTGTCCCCGCACTCCGTGTCCACGCACACAGTGTTTCTGCACACAGTGTACCCGCACACAGTGTCCCCGCACTCAGTGTCCCCGCACACAGTGTCCCCGCACACAGTGTCCCCGCACACAGTGTCCCCGCACACAGTGTCCCCGCACACAGTGTCCCCGAATTCCGTGTCCCCGCACACAGTGTCCCCGCACACAGTGTCCCCGCACACAGTGTCCCTGCACACAGTGTCCCTGCACACAGTGTCCCTGCACACAGTGTCCCTGCACACAGTGTCCCTGCACACAGTGTCACCTCACACAGTGTCCCCGCACTCCGTGTCCCCGAACACAGTGTCCCTGCACACAGTTTCCCCGCACACAGTGTCCCCGCACTCCGTGTCCCCGCACACAGTGTCCCTGCACACAGAGTCCCTGCACAAAGTGTCCCTGCACACAGTGTCCCCGCACACAGTGTCCCCGCACACAGTGTCCCCGCACACAGTGTCCCCGCACACAGTGTCCCCGCACACAGTGTCCCCGCATTCCGTGTCCCCGCACTCCGTGCCTCCGCACACAGTGTCCCCTCACACAGTGTCCCCGCACACAGTGTCCCCGCACACAGTGTCCCCGCATTCCGTGTCCCTGCACACAGTGTCCCTGCACACAGTGTCTCCGCACACAGTGACCCCGCACACAGTGTCCCCGCACTCCGTGTCCCCGCACACAGTGTCCCCGCATTCCGTGTCCCCGCACACAGTGTCCCCGGACACAGTGTCCCCGCACACAGTGTCCCCGCACACAGTGTCCCCGCACACAGTGTCCCCGCACACAGTGTCCCCGCACACAGTGTCCCCGCACACAGTGTCCCTGCACACAGTGTCCCCGCACTCCGTGTCTCCGCACACAGTGTCCCCGCACACAGTGTCCCCGCACACAGTGTCCCTGCAAACAGTGTCCCCGCACACATTGTCTCCGCACACCGTGTCCCCGCACACAGTGTCCCCGCAAACAGTGTCCCCGCACACAGTGTCCTCGCACACAGTGTCCCCGCACACAGTGTCCCCGCACACAGTGTCTCCGCACACAGTGTCCCCGCACACAGTGTCCCCGCACACAGTGTCCCCGCACACAGTGTCCCCGCACACAGTGTCCCCGCACACAGTGTCCCCGCACACAGTGTCCCCGCACACAGTGTCCCCGCACTCCGTGTCCCTGCACACAGTGTCCCCGCACTCCGTGTCCCCGCACACAGTGTCCCCGCACACAGTGTCCCCGCACACAGTGTCCCCGCACTCCGTGTCTCCGCACTCCGTGTCCCCGCACTCCGTGTCCCCGCACTCAGTGTCCCCGCACTCAGTGTCCCTGCACACAGTGTTTTCGCACATAGTGTCCCCGCACACAGTGTCCCCGCACACAGTGTCCCTGCACACAGTGTCCCTGCACACAGTGTCCCCGCACACAGTGTCCCCGCACACAGTGTCCCCGCACACAGTGTCCCCACACACAGTGTCCCTGCACACAGTGTCCCTGCACACAGTGTCCCCGCACACAGTGTCCGCGCACACAGTGTCCCCGCACACAGTGTCCCCGCACACAGTTTCCCCGCACTCCGTGTCCCCGCACACAGTGTCCCCGCACTCCGTGTCCCCGCACACAGTGTCCCCGCACACAGTGTCCCGCACACAGTGTCCCCGCACTCCGTGTCTCCGCACTCCGTGTCCCCGCACTCAGTGTCCCTGCACACAGTGTCCCCGCACACAGTGTCCCCGCACTCCGTGTCCCTGCACACAGTGTCCCCGCACACAGTGTCTCTGCAAACAGTGTCCCCGCACACAGTGTCCCTGCACACAGTGTCCCTGCACACAGTGTCCCAGCAAACAGTGTCCCCGCACACAGTGTCCCCGCACACAGTGTCCCTGCACACAGTGTCCCTGCACACAGTGTCCCTGCACACAGTGTCCCCGCACACAGTGTCCCGCACACAGTGTCCCCGCACTCCGTGTCTCCGCACTCCGTGTCCCCGCACTCAGTGTCCCTGCACACAGTGTCCCCGCACACAGTGTTTTCGCACTCTGTGTCCCTGCATACAGTGTCCCCGCACACAGTGTCCTCGCACACAGTGTCCCCGCACACAGTGTTCCAGCATTCCGTGTCCCCGCACACAGTGTCCCCGCACACAGTGTCCCCGCACACAGTGTCCCTGCACACAGTGTCCCCGCACACAGTGTCCCCGCACACAGTGTCCCCGCACACAGTGTCCCCGCACACAGTGTCCCCGCACACAGTGTCCCCGCACACAGTGTCCCCGCACACAGTGTCCCCGCACTCCGTGTCCCCGCACACAGTGTCCCTGCACACAGTGTCCCCGCACTCAGTGTCCCCGCACTCCGTGTTCCCGCACTCCGTGTCCCCGCACTCCGTGTCCCCGCACACAGTGTCCCCGCACACAGTGTCCCCGCACTCAGTGTCCCCGCACACAGTGTCCCCGCACACAGTGTCCCCGCTCTCCGTGTCCCCGCACTCCGTGTCTCCGCACACAGTGTCCCCGCACACAGTGTCCCCGCACACAGTGTCCCCGCACTCCGTGTCCCCGCACTCCGTGTCCCTGCAGTCCGTGTCCCTGCACACAGTGTCCCCGCACTCAGTGTCCCCGCACTCCGTGTCCCTGCACACAGTGTCCCTGCACACAGTGTCCCCGCACACAGTGTCCCTGCACACAGTGTCCCCGCACACAGTGTCCCCGCACACAGTGTCCACGCACTCCGTGTCCCCGAACTTCGTGTCCCCGCACACAGTGTCCCTGCACTCAGTGTCACCGCACACAGTGTCCCTGAACACAGTGTCCCCGCACACAGTGTCCCCGCACACAGTGTCCCTGCACACAGTGTCCCTGCACACAGTGTCTCCGCACACAGTGTCCCCGCACACAGTGTCCCCGCACACAGTGTCCCCGCATTCCGTGTCCCCGCACTCCGTGTCCCCGCACACAGTGTCCCCGCACACAGTGTCCCTGCACACAGTGTCCCCGCACACAGTGTCCCCGCACACAGTGTCCCCGCACACAGTGTCCCCGCACTCCGTGTCCCCGCACACAGTGTCCCTGCACACAGTGTCCCCGCACACAGTGTCCCCGCACACAGTGTCCCCGCACACAGTGTCCCCGCACTCCGTGTCTCCGCACTCCGTGTCTCCGCACTCAGTGTCCCCGCACTCAGTGTCCCTGCACACAGTGTCCCCGCACACAGTGTCCCCGCACTCCGTGTCCCTGCACACAGTGTCCCCGCACACAGTGTCCCCGCACACAGTGTCCCCGCACACAGTGTCCCCGCACACAGTGTCCCCGCACAGAGTGTCCCCGCACTCCGTGTCCCCGCACTCCGTGTCCCCGCACACAGTGTCCCCGCACACAGTGTCCCCGCACACAGTGTCCCCGCACACAGTGTCCCCGCACACAGTGTCCCCGCACACAGTGTCCCCGCACACAGTGTCCCCGCACACAGTGTCCCCGCACACAGTGTCCCCGCTCTCCGTGTCCCCGCACTCCGTGTCTCCGCACACAGTGTCCCTGCACACAGTGTCCCTGCACACAGTGGCCCTGCACACAGTGTCCCCGCACACAGTGTCCCCGCACACAGTGTCCCCGAATTCCGTGTCCCCGCACACAGTGTCCCCGCACACAGTGTCCCCGCACACAGTGTCCCTGAACACAGTGTCCCTGCACACAGTGTCCCTGCACACAGTGTCCCTGCACACAGTGTCCCTGCACACAGTGTCACCTCACACAGTGTCCCCGCACTCCGTGTCCCCGAACACAGTGTCCCTGCACACAGTTTCCCCGCACACAGTGTCCCCGCACTCCGTGTCCCCGCACACAGTGTCCCTGCACACAGAGTCCCTGCACAAAGTGTCCCTGCACACAGTGTCCCCGCACACAGTGTCCCCGCACACAGTGTCCCCGCACACAGTGTCCCCGCACACAGTGTCCCCGCACACAGTGTCCCCGCATTCCGTGTCCCCGCACTCCGTGCCTCCGCACACAGTGTCCCCTCACACAGTGTCCCCGCACACAGTGTCCCCGCACACAGTGTCCCCGCATTTCGTGTCCCTGCACACAGTGTCCCTGCACACAGTGTCCCCGCACACAGTGACCCCGCACACAGTGTCCCCGCACTCCGTGTCCCCGCACACAGTGTCCCCGCATTCCGTGTCCCCGCACACAGTGTCCCCGGACACAGTGTCCCCGCACACAGTGTCCCCGCACACAGTGTCCCCGCACACAGTGTCCCCGCACACAGTGTCCCTGCACACAGTGTCCCCGCACTCCGTGTCTCCGCACACAGTGTCCCCGCACACAGTGTCCCCGCACACAGTGTCCCTGCAAAAAGTGTCCCCGCACACAGTGTCTCCGCACACCGTGTCCCCGCACACAGTGTCCCCGCAAACAGTGTCCCCGCACACAGTGTCCTCGCACACAGTGTCCCCGCACACAGTGTCCCCGCACACAGTGTCCCCGCACACAGTGTCTCCGCACACAGTGTCCCCGCACACAGTGTCCCCGCACACAGTGTCCCCGCACACAGTGTCCCCGCACACAGTGTCCCCGCACACAGTGTCCCCGCACACAGTGTCCCCGCACACAGTGTCCCCGCACTCCGTGTCCCTGCACACAGTGTCCCCGCACTCCGTGTCCCCGCACACAGTGTCCCCGCACACAGTGTCCCCGCACTCCGTGTCTCCGCACTCCGTGTCCCCGCACTCCGTGTCCCCGCACTCAGTGTCCCCGCACTCAGTGTCCCTGCACACAGTGTCCCCGCACATAGTGTCCCCGCACACAGTGTCCCCGCACACAGTGTCCCTGCACACAGTGTCCCTGCACACAGTGTCCCCGCACACAGTGTCCCCGCACACAGTGTCCCCACACACAGTGTCCCTGCACACAGTGTCCCTGCACACAGTGTCCCCGCACACAGTGTCCGTGCACACAGTGTCCCCGCACACAGTGTCCCCGCACACAGTGTCCCCGCACACAGTGTCCCCGCACACAGTGTCCCCGCACACAGTGTCCCCGCACACAGTGTCCTCGCACACAGTGTCCCCGCATTCCGTGTCCCCGGACACAGTGTCCCCGCACTCCGTGTCCCCGCACTCCGTGTCCCCGCACTCCGTGTCCCCGCACAAAGGTGTCCCCGCACACAGTGTCCCCGCACACAGTGTCCCCGCACACAGTGTCCCTGCACACAGTGTCCCCGCACACAGTGTCCCCGCACACAGTGTCCCCGCACACAGTGTCCCCGCACTCCGTGTCTCCGCACTCCGTGTCTCCGCACTCAGTGTCCCCGCACTCAGTGTCCCTGCACACAGTGTCCCCGCACACAGTGTCCCCGCACTCCGTGTCCCTGCACACAGTGTCCCCGCACACAGTGTCCCCGCACACAGTGTCCCCGCACACAGTGTCCCCGCACACAGTGTCCCCGCACACAGTGTCCCCGCACTCCGTGTCCCCGCACTCCGTGTCCCCGCACACAGTGTCCCCGCACACAGTGTCCCCGCACACAGTGTCCCCGCACACAGTGTCCCCGCACACAGTGTCCCCGCACACAGTGTCCCCGCACACAGTGTCCCCGCACACAGTGTCCCCGCACACAGTGTCCCCGCTCTCCGTGTCCCCGCACTCCGTGTCTCCGCACACAGTGTCCCTGCACACAGTGTCCCTGCACACAGTGTCCCTGCACACAGTGTCCCCGCACACAGTGTCCCCGCACACAGTGTCCCCGCACTCCGTGTCCACGCACACAGTGTTTCTGCACACAGTGTACCCGCACACAGTGTCCCCGCACTAAGTGTCCCCGCACACAGTGTCCCCGCACACAGTGTCCCCGCACACAGTGTCCCCGCACACAGTGTCCCCGCACACAGTGTCCCCGCACACAGTGTCCCCGCACACAGTGTCCCCGAATTCCGTGTCCCCGCACACAGTGTCCCCGCACACAGTGTCCCCGCACACAGTGTCCCTGCACACAGTGTCCCTGCACACAGTGTCCCTGCACACAGTGTCCCTGCACACAGTGTCCCTGCACACAGTGTCACCTCACACAGTGTCCCCGCACTCCGTGTCCCCGAACACAGTGTCCCTGCACACAGTTTCCCCGCACACAGTGTCCCCGCACTCCGTGTCCCCGCACACAGTGTCCCTGCACACAGAGTCCCTGCACAAAGTGTCCCTGCACACAGTGTCCCCGCACACAGTGTCCCCGCACACAGTGTCCCCGCACACAGTGTCCCCGCACACAGTGTCCCCGCACACAGTGTCCCCGCATTCCGTGTCCCCGCACTCCGTGCCTCCGCACACAGTGTCCCCTCACACAGTGTCCCCGCACACAGTGTCCCCGCACACAGTGTCCCCGCATTCCGTGTCCCTGCACACAGTGTCCCTGCACACAGTGTCCCCGCACACAGTGACCCCGCACACAGTGTCCCCGCACTCCGTGTCCCCGCACACAGTGTCCCCGCATTCCGTGTCCCCGCACACAGTGTCCCCGGACACAGTGTCCCCGCACACAGTGTCACCGCACACAGTGTCCCCGCACACAGTGTCCCCGCACACAGTGTCCCTGCACACAGTGTCCCCGCACTCCGTGTCTCCGCACACAGTGTCCCCGCACACAGTGTCCCCGCACACAGTGTCCATGCAAACAGTGTCCCCGCACACAGTGTCTCCGCACACCGTGTCCCCGCACACAGTGTCCCCGCAAACAGTGTCCCCGCACACAGTGTCCTCGCACACAGTGTCCCCGCACACAGTGTCCCCGCACACAGTGTCCCCGCACACAGTGTCTCCGCACACAGTGTCCCCGCACACAGTGTCCCCGCACACAGTGTCCCCGCACACAGTGTCCCCGCACACAGTGTCCCCGCACACAGTGTCCCCGCACACAGTGTCCCCGCACACAGTGTCCCCGCACTCCGTGTCCCTGCACACAGTGTCCCCGCACTCCGTGTCCCCGCACACAGTGTCCCCGCACACAGTGTCCCCGCACACAGTGTCCCCGCACTCCGTGTCTCCGCACTCCGTGTCCCCGCACTCCGTGTCCCCGCACTCAGTGTCCCCGCACTCAGTGTCCCCGCACACAGTGTCCCCGCACATAGTGTCCCCGCACACAGTGTCCCCGCACACAGTGTCCCTGCACACAGTGTCCCTGCACACAGTGTCCCCGCACACAGTGTCCCCGCACACAGTGTCCCCACACACAGTTTCCCTGCACACAGTGTCCCTGCACACAGTGTCCCCGCACACAGTGTCCGTGCACACAGTGTCCCCGCACACAGTGTCCCCGCACACAGTGTCCCCGCACACAGTGTCCCCGCACACAGTGTCCCCGCACACAGTGTCCCCGCACACAGTGTCCTCGCACACAGTGTCCCCGCATTCCGTGTCCCCGGACACAGTGTCCCCGCACTCCGTGTCCCCGCACTCCGTGTCCCCGCACTCCGTGTCCCCGCACAAAGGTGTCCCCGCACACAGTGTCCCTGCACACAGTGTCCCTGCACACAGTGTCCCCGCACACAGTGTCCCCGCACACAGTGTCCCCGCACACAGTGTCCCCACACACAGTGTCCCTGCACACAGTGTCCCTGCACACAGTGTCCCCGCACACAGTGTCCGCGCACACAGTGTCCCCGCACACAGTGTCCCCGCACACAGTTTCCCCGCACTCCGTGTCCCCGCACACAGTGTCCCCGCACTCCGTGTCCCCGCACACAGTGTCCCCGCACACAGTGTCCCGCACACAGTGTCCCCGCACTCCGTGTCTCCGCACTCCGTGTCCCCGCACTCAGTGTCCCTGCACACAGTGTCCCCGCACACAGTGTCCCCGCACTCCGTGTCCCTGCACACAGTGTCCCCGCACACAGTGTCTCTGCAAACAGTGTCCCCGCACACAGTGTCCCTGCACACAGTGTCCCTGCACACAGTGTCCCAGCACACAGTGTCCCCGCACACAGTGTCCCCGCACACAGTGTCCCTGCACACAGTGTCCCTGCACACAGTGTCCCTGCACACAGTGTCCCCGCACACAGTGTCCCGCACACAGTGTCCCCGCACTCCGTGTCTCCGCACTCCGTGTCCCCGCACTCAGTGTCCCTGCACACAGTGTCCCCGCACACAGTGTTTTCGCACTCTGTGTCCCTGCATACAGTGTCCCCGCACACAGTGTCCTCGCACACAGTGTCCCCGCACACAGTGTTCCAGCATTCCGTGTCCCCGCACACAGTGTCCCCGCACACAGTGTCCCTGCACACAGTGTCCCCGCACACAGTGTCCCCGCACACAGTGTCCCCGCACACAGTGTCCCCGCACACAGTGTCCCCGCACACAGTGTCCCCGCACACAGTGTCCCCGCACACAGTGTCCCCGCACTCCGTGTCCCCGCACACAGTGTCCCTGCACACAGTGTCCCCGCACTCAGTGTCCCCGCACTCCGTGTTCCCGCACTCCGTGTCCCCGCACTCCGTGTCCCCGCACACAGTGTCCCCGCACACAGTGTCCCCGCACTCAGTGTCCCCGCACACAGTGTCCCCGCACACAGTGTCCCCGCTCTCCGTGTCCCCGCACTCCGTGTCTCCGCACACAGTGTCCCCGCACACAGTGTCCCCGCACACAGTGTCCCCGCACTCCGTGTCCCCGCACTCCGTGTCCCTGCAGTCCGTGTCCCTGCACACAGTGTCCCCGCACTCAGTGTCCCCGCACTCCGTGTCCCTGCACACAGTGTCCCTGCACACAGTGTCCCCGCACACAGTGTCCCTGCACACAGTGTCCCCGCACACAGTGTCCCCGCACACAGTGTCCACGCACTCCTTGTCCCCGAACTTCGTGTCCCCGCACACAGTGTCCCTGCACTCAGTGTCACCGCACACAGTGTCCCTGAACACAGTGTCCCCGCACACAGTGTCCCCGCACACAGTGTCCCTGCACACAGTGTCCCTGCACACAGTGTCTCCGCACACAGTGTCCCCGCACACAGTGTCCCCGCACACAGTGTCCCCGCATTCCGTGTCCCCGCACTCCGTGTCCCCGCACACAGTGTCCCCGCACACAGTGTCCCTGCACACAGTGTCCCCGCACACAGTGTCCCCGCACACAGTGTCCCCGCACACAGTGTCCCCGCACTCCGTGTCCCCGCACACAGTGTCCCTGCACACAGTGTCCCCGCACACAGTGTCCCCGCACACAGTGTCCCCGCACACAGTGTCCCCGCACTCCGTGTCTCCGCACTCCGTGTCTCCGCACTCAGTGTCCCCGCACTCAGTGTCCCTGCACACAGTGTCCCCGCACACAGTGTCCCCGCACTCCGTGTCCCTGCACACAGTGTCCCCGCACACAGTGTCCCCGCACACAGTGTCCCCGCACACAGTGTCCCCGCACACAGTGTCCCCGCACAGAGTGTCCCCGCACTCCGTGTCCCCGCACTCCGTGTCCCCGCACACAGTGTCCCCGCACACAGTGTCCCCGCACACAGTGTCCCCGCACACAGTGTTTCCGCACACAGTGTCCCCGCACACAGTGTCCCCGCACACAGTGTCCCCGCACACAGTGTCCCCGCTCTCCGTGTCCCCGCACTCCGTGTCTCCGCACACAGTGTCCCTGCACACAGTGTCCCTGCACACAGTGTCCCTGCACACAGTGTCCCCGCACACAGTGTCCCCGCACACAGTGTCCCCGCACACAGTGTCCCCGCACACAGTGTCCCCGAATTCCGTGTCCCCGCACACAGTGTCCCCGCACGCAGTGTCCCCGCACACAGTGTCCCTGAACACAGTGTCCCTGCACACAGTGTCCCTGCACACAGTGTCCCTGCACACAGTGTCCCTGCACACAGTGTCACCTCACACAGTGTCCCCGCACTCCGTGTCCCCGAACACAGTGTCCCTGCACACAGTTTCCCCGCACACAGTGTCCCCGCACTCCGTGTCCTCGCACACAGTGTCCCTGCACACAGAGTCCCTGCACAAAGTGTCCCTGCACACAGTGTCCCCGCACACAGTGTCCCCGCACACAGTGTCCCCGCACACAGTGTCCCCGCACACAGTGTCCCCGCACACAGTGTCCCCGCATTCCGTGTCCCCGCACTCCGTGCCTCCGCACACAGTGTCCCCTCACACAGTGTCCCCGCACACAGTGTCCCCGCACACAGTGTCCCCGCATTCCGTGTCCCTGCACACAGTGTCCCTGCACACAGTGTCCCCGCACACAGTGACCCCGCACACAGTGTCCCCGCACTCCGTGTCCCCGCACACAGTGTCCCCGCATTCCGTGTCCCCGCACACAGTGTCCCCGGACACAGTGTCCCCGCACACAGTGTCCCCGCACACAGTGTCCCCGCACACAGTGTCCCCGCACACAGTGTCCCTGCACACAGTGTCCCCGCACTCCGTGTCTCCGCACACAGTGTCCCCGCACACAGTGTCCCCGCACACAGTGTCCCTGCAAAAAGTGTCCCCGCACACAGTGTCTCCGCACACCGTGTCCCCGCACACAGTGTCCCCGCAAACAGTGTCCCCGCACACAGTGTCCTCGCACACAGTGTCCCCGCACACAGTGTCCCCGCACACAGTGTCCCCGCACACAGTGTCTCCGCACACAGTGTCCCCGCACACAGTGTCCCCGCACACAGTGTCCCCGCACACAGTGTCCCCGCACACAGTGTCCCCGCACACAGTGTCCCCGCACACAGTGTCCCCGCACACAGTGTCCCCGCACTCCGTGTCCCTGCACACAGTGTCCCCGCACTCCGTGTCCCCGCACACAGTGTCCCCGCACACAGTGTCCCCGCACACAGTGTCCCCGCACTCCGTGTCTCCGCACTCCGTGTCCCCGCACTCCGTGTCCCCGCACTCAGTGTCCCCGCACTCAGTGTCCCTGCACACAGTGTCCCCGCACATAGTGTCCCCGCACACAGTGTCCCCGCACACAGTGTCCCTGCACACAGTGTCCCTGCACACAGTGTCCCCGCACACAGTGTCCCCGCACACAGTGTCCCCACACACAGTGTCCCTGCACACAGTGTCCCTGCACACAGTGTCCCCGCACACAGTGTCCGTGCACACAGTGTCCCCGCACACAGTGTCCCCGCACACAGTGTCCCCGCACACAGTGTCCCCGCACACAGTGTCCCCGCACACAGTGTCCCCGCACACAGTGTCCTCGCACACAGTGTCCCCGCATTCCGTGTCCCCGGACACAGTGTCCCCGCACTCCGTGTCCCCGCACTCCGTGTCCCCGCACTCCGTGTCCCCGCACAAAGGTGTCCCCGCACACAGTGTCCCCGCACACAGTGTCCCCGCACTCCGTGTCCCCGCACACAGTGTCCCTGCACACAGTGTCCCCGCACACAGTGTCCCCGCACACAGTGTCCCCGCACACAGTGTCCCCGCACTCCGTGTCTCCGCACTCCGTGTCTCCGCACTCAGTGTCCCCGCACTCAGTGTCCCTGCACACAGTGTCCCCGCACACAGTGTCCCCGCACTCCGTGTCCCTGCACACAGTGTCCCCGCACACAGTGTCCCCGCACACAGTGTCCCCGCACACAGTGTCCCCGCACACAGTGTCCCCGCACAGAGTGTCCCCGCACTCCGTGTCCCCGCACTCCGTGTCCCCGCACACAGTGTCCCCGCACACAGTGTCCCCGCACACAGTGTCCCCGCACACAGTGTCCCCGCACACAGTGTCCCCGCACACAGTGTCCCCGCACACAGTGTCCCCGCACACAGTGTCCCCGCACACAGTGTCCCCGCTCTCCGTGTCCCCGCACTCCGTGTCTCCGCACACAGTGTCCCTGCACACAGTGTCCCTGCACACAGTGTCCCTGCACACAGTGTCCCCGCACACAGTGTCCCCGCACACAGTGTCCCCGCACTCCGTGTCCACGCACACAGTGTTTCTGCACACAGTGTACCCGCACACAGTGTCCCCGCACTCAGTGTCCCCGCACACAGTGTCCCCGCACACAGTGTCCCCGCACACAGTGTCCCCGCACACAGTGTCCCCGCACACAGTGTCCCCGCACACAGTGTCCCCGCACACAGTGTCCCCGAATTCCGTGTCCCCGCACACAGTGTCCCCGCACACAGTGTCCCCGCACACAGTGTCCCTGCACACAGTGTCCCTGCACACAGTGTCCCTGCACACAGTGTCCCTGCACACAGTGTCCCTGCACACAGTGTCACCTCACACAGTGTCCCCGCACTCCGTGTCCCCGAACACAGTGTCCCTGCACACAGTTTCCCCGCACACAGTGTCCCCGCACTCCGTGTCCCCGCACACAGTGTCCCTGCACACAGAGTCCCTGCACAAAGTGTCCCTGCACATAGTGTCCCCGCACACAGTGTCCCCGCACACAGTGTCCCCGCACACAGTGTCCCCGCACACAGTGTCCCCGCACACAGTGTCCCCGCATTCCGTGTCCCCGCACTCCGTGCCTCCGCACACAGTGTCCCCTCACACAGTGTCCCCGCACACAGTGTCCCCGCACACAGTGTCCCCGCATTCCGTGTCCCTGCACACAGTGTCCCTGCACACAGTGTCCCCGCACACAGTGACCCCGCACACAGTGTCCCCGCACTCCGTGTCCCCGCACACAGTGTCCCCGCATTCCGTGTCCCCGCACACAGTGTCCCCGGACACAGTGTCCCCGCACACAGTGTCCCCGCACACAGTGTCCCCGCACACAGTGTCCCCGCACACAGTGTCCCTGCACACAGTGTCCCCGCACTCCGTGTCTCCGCACACAGTGTCCCCGCACACAGTGTCCCCGCACACAGTGTCCCTGCAAACAGTGTCCCCGCACACAGTGTCTCCGCACACCGTGTCCCCGCACACAGTGTCCCCGCAAACAGTGTCCCCGCACACAGTGTCCTCGCACACAGTGTCCCCGCACACAGTGTCCCCGCACACAGTGTCCCCGCACACAGTGTCTCCGCACACAGTGTCCCCGCACACAGTGTCCCCGCACACAGTGTCCCCGCACACAGTGTCCCCGCACACAGTGTCCCCGCACACAGTGTCCCCGCACACAGTGTCCCCGCACACAGTGTCCCCGCACTCCGTGTCCCTGCACACAGTGTCCCCGCACTCCGTGTCCCCGCACACAGTGTCCCCGCACACAGTGTCCCCGCACACAGTGTCCCCGCACTCCGTGTCTCCGCACTCCGTGTCCCCGCACTCCGTGTCCCCGCACTCAGTGTCCCCGCACTCAGTGTCCCTGCACACAGTGTCCCCGCACATAGTGTCCCCGCACACAGTGTCCCCGCACACAGTGTCCCTGCACACAGTGTCCCTGCACACAGTGTCCCCGCACACAGTGTCCCCGCACACAGTGTCCCCACACACAGTTTCCCTGCACACAGTGTCCCTGCACACAGTGTCCCCGCACACAGTGTCCGTGCACACAGTGTCCCCGCACACAGTGTCCCCGCACACAGTGTCCCCGCACACAGTGTCCCCGCACACAGTGTCCCCGCACACAGTGTCCCCGCACACAGTGTCCTCGCACACAGTGTCCCCGCATTCCGTGTCCCCGGACACAGTGTCCCCGCACTCCGTGTCCCCGCACTCCGTGTCCCCGCACTCCGTGTCCCCGCACAAAGGTGTCCCCGCACACAGTGTCCCCGCACACAGTGTCCCTGCACACAGTGTCCCTGCACACAGTGTCCCCGCACACAGTGTCCCTGCACACAGTGTCCCCGCACACAGTGTCCCCGAACACATAGTCCCTGCACACAGTGTCCCTGCACACAGTGTCCCCGCACACAGTGTCCCCGCACACAGTGTCCCCGCACACAGTGTCCCTGCACACAGTGTCCCAGCACACAGTGTCCCCGCACACAGTGTCCCAGCACTCCGTGTCCCTGCACACAGTGTCCCCGCACACAGTGTCCCCCCATATCGTGTCCCCGCACTCCGTGTCTCCGCACACAGTGTCCCCGCACACAGTGTCCCTAACACCGGATTCGTGTTCAGCAAGGTCGCTACCTTAAGAAAAGTCACATCTTTTTTTCTTTTTTTCACAATTTTAAACAATACAGAAAAATGCCTGTAACTCCTAAACCGTAAGAGATAGAGGGCTAAAAACACCGGATTCGTGTTCAGAAAGGTCGCTTCCTTAAGAAAAGCCACATCATTTTTTCTTTTTTTCACAATTTTAGAAAATACAGAAAAATGCCTGTAACTCCTAAACCATAAAGAGATAGAGTGCTAAAAACACCGGATTCGTGTTCAGCAAGATCGCTTCCTAAAGAAAAGTCACATCATTTTTTCTTTTTTTCACAATTTTAGAAAATACAGAAAAATGCCTGTAACTCCTAAACCGTAAGCGATAGAAGGCTAAAAACACCGGATTCGTGTTCAGCAAGGTCGCTTCCTTAAGAAAAGTCACATCATTTTTTCTTTTTTTCACAATTTTAGAAAATACAGAAAAATGCCTGTAACTCCTAAACCGTAAGCGATAGAGGGCTAAAAACACCGGATTCGTGTTCAGCAAGGTCGCTTCCTTAATAAAAGTCACATCATTTTTTCTTTTTTTCACAATTTTAGAAAATATAGAAAAATGCCTGTAACTCCTAAACCGTAAGAGATAGAGGGCTAAAAACACCGGATTCGTGTTCAGCAAGGTCGCTTCCTTAAGAAAAGTTACAGCATTTTTTTTTACACAATTTTAGAAAATACAGAAAAATGCCTGTAACTCCTAAACCATAAGAGATAGAGGGCTAAAAACACCGGATTTGTGTTCAGCAAGGTCGCTTCCTTAAGAAAAGTCACATCGTTTTTTCTTTTTTTCACAATTTTAGAAAATACAGAAAAATGCCTGTCACTTCTTAACCGTAAGAGATAGGGGGGTAAAAACACCGGATTCGTATTCAGCAAGGTCGCTTCCTTAAGAAAAGTCACATCATTTTTTTTTTTCAGAATTTTAGAAAATACAGAAAAATGCCTGTAACTCCTAAACCGTAAGCGATAGAGGGCTAAAAACACCGGATTCGTTTTCAGCAAGGTCGCTTCCTTAAGAAAAGTCACATCATTTTTTCTTTTTTTCACAATTTTAGAAAATACAGAAAAATGCCTGTAACTCCTAAACCATAAGAGATAGAGGGCTAAAAACACCGGATTCGTGTTCAGCAAGGTCGCTTCCTTAAGAAAAAAAGTCACATCATTTTTTCTTTTTTTCACAATTTTAGAAAATACAGAAAAATGCCTGTAACTCCTAAACCATAAGAGATAGAGGGCTAAGAACACCGGATTCGTGTTCAGAAAGGTCGCTTCCTTAAGAAAAGTCACATCATTTTTTCTTTTTTTCACAAATTTAGAAAATACAGAAAAATGCCTGTAACTCCTAAACCGTAAGCGATAGAGGGCTAAAAACACCGGATTCGTGTTCAGCAAGGTCGCTTCCTTAAGAAAAGTCACATAATTTTTTCTTTTTTTCACAATTTTAGAAAATACAGAAAAATGCCTGTAACTCCTAAACCGTAAGAGATAGAGGGTTAAAAACACCGGATTCGTGTTCAGCAAGATCGCTACCTTAAGAAAAGTCACATCATTTTTTATTTTTTTCACAATTTTACAAAATACAGAAAAATGCCTGTAACTCCTAAACCGTAAGCGATAGAGGGCTAAAACACCGGATTCGTGTTCAGCAAGGTCGCTTCCTTAAGAAAAGTCACATCATTTCTTCTTTTTTTCACAATTTTAGAAAATACAGAAAAATGCCTGTAACTCCTAAACCGTAAGAGATAGGGGCGTAAAAACACCGGATTCGTGTTTAGCAAGGTCGCTTCCTTAAGAAAAGTCACATCATTTTTTCTTTTTTTCACAATTTTAGAAAATACAGAAAAATGCCTGTTACTCTTAAACCGTAAGCGATAGAGGGCTAAAAACACCGGATTCGTGTTCAGCAAGGTCGCTTCCTTAAGAAAAGTCACATTTTTTTTTCTTTTTTTCACAATTTTAGAAAATACAGAAAAATGCCTGTAGCTCCTAAACCGTAAGAGATAGAGGGCTAAAAACACCGGATTCGTGTTCAGCAAGGTCACTTCCTTAAGAAAAGTCACATAATTTTTTCTTTTTTTCACAATTTTAGAAAATACAGAAAAATGCCTGTAACTCCTAAACCGTAAGTGATAGAGGGCTAAAAACACCGGATTCGTGTTCAGAAAGGTCGCTTCCTTAAGAAAAGTCACATCATTTTTTCTTTTTTTCACAAATTTAGAAAATACAGAAAAATGCCTGTAACTCCTAAACCGTAAGCGATAGAGGGCTAAAAACACCGGATTCGTGTTCAGCAAGGTCGCTTCCTTAAGAAAAGTCACATAATTTTTTCTTTTTTTCACAATTTTAGAAAATACAGAAAAATGCCTGTAACTCCTAAACCGTAAGAGATAGAGGGTTAAAAACACCGGATTCGTGTTCAGCAAGATCGCTTCCTTAAGAAAAGTCACATCATTTTTTATTTTTTTCACAATTTTAGAAAATACAGAAAAATGCCTGTAACTCCTAAACCGTAAGCGATAGAGGGCTAAAACACCGGATTCGTGTTCAGCAAGGTCGCTTCCTTAAGAAAAGTCACATTTTTTTTTCTTTTTTTCACAATTTTAGAAAATACAGAAAAATGCCTGTAGCTCCTAAACCGTAAGAGATAGAGGGCTAAAAACACCGGATTCGTGTTCAGCAAGGTCACTTCCTTAAGAAAAGTCACATAATTTTTTCTTTTTTTCACAATTTTAGAAAATACAGAAAAATGCCTGTAACTCCTAAACCGTAAGTGATAGAGGGCTAAAAACACCGGATTCGTGTTCAGCAAGGTCGCTTCCTTAAGAAAAGTCACATCATTTTTTCTTTTTTTCACAATTTTATAAAATACAGAAAAATGCCTGTAACTCCTAAACCGTAAGCGATAGAGGGCTAAAAACACCGGATTCGTGTTCAGCAAGGTCGCTTCCTTAAGAAAAGTCACATAATTTTTTCTTTTTTTCACAATTTTAGAAAATACAGAAAAATCCCTGTTACTCCTAAACCATAAGAGATAGAGGGCTAAAAACACTGGATTCGTGTTCAGCAAGGTCGCTTCCTTAAGAAAAGTCACATCATTTTTTCTTTTTTTCACAATTTTAGAAAATACAGAAAAATGCCTGTAACTCCTAAACCGTAAGCGATAGAGGGCTAAAAACACCGGATTCGTGTTCAGCAAGGTCGCTTCCTTAAGAAAAGTCACATCATTTTTAATTTTTTTCACAATTTTAGAAAATACAGAAAAATGCCTGTAACTCCTAAACCGTAAGCGATAGAAGGCTAAAAACACCGGATTCGTGTTCAGCAAGGTCGCTTCCTTAAGAAAAGTCACATCATTTTTTCTTTTTTTCACAATTTTAGAAAATACAGAAAAATGCCTGTAACTCCTAAACCGTAAGCGATAGAAGGCTAAAAACACCGGATTCGTGTTCAGCAAGGTCGCTTCCTTAAGAAAAGTCACATCATTTTTTCTTTTTTTCACAATTTTAGAAAATACAGAAAAATGCCTGTAACTCCTAAACCGTAAGCGATAGAGGGCTAAAAACACCGGATTCGTGTTCAGCAAGGTCGCTTCCTTAATAAAAGTCACATCATTTTTTCTTTTTTTCACAATTTTAGAATATATAGAAAAATGCCTGTAACTCCTAAACCGTAAGAGATAGAGGGCTAAAAACACCGGATTCGTGTTCAGCAAGGTCGCTTCCTTAAGAAAAGTTACAGCATTTTTTTTTACACAATTTTAGAAAATACAGAAAAATGCCTGTAACTCCTAAACCATAAGAGATAGAGGGCTAAAAACACCGGATTTGTGTTCAGCAAGGTCGCTTCCTTAAGAAAAGTCACATCGTTTTTTCTTTTTTTCACAATTTTAGAAAATACAGAAAAATGCCTGTCACTCCTAAACCGTAAGAGATAGGGGGGTAAAAACACCGGATTCGTATTCAGCAAGGTCACTTCCTTAAGAAAAGTCACATCATTTTTTTTTTTCAGAATTTTAGAAAATACAGAAAAATGCCTGTAACTCCTAAACCGTAAGCGATAGAGGGCTAAAAACACCGGATTCGTTTTCAGCAAGGTCGCTTCCTTAAGAAAAGTCACATCATTTTTTCTTTTTTTCACAATTTTAGAAAATACAGAAAAATGCCTGTATCTCCTAAACCATAAGAGATAGAGGGCTAAAAACACCGGATTCGTGTTCAGCAAGGTCGCTTCCTTAAGAAAAGTCACATCATTTTTTCTTTTTTTTCACAATTTTAGAAAATACAGAAAAATGCCTGTAACTCCTAAACCGTAAGCGATAGAGGGCTAAAAACACCGGATTCGTGTTCAGAAAGGTCGCTTCCTTAAGAAAAGTCACATCATTTTTTCTTTTTTTCACAATTTTAGAAAATACAGAAAAATGCATGTCACTCCTAAACCGTAAGAGATAGAGGGCTAAAAACACCAGATTCGTGTTCAGCAAGGTCGCTTCCTTAAGAAAAGTCACATCATTTTTTTTTCACAATTTTAGAAAATACAGAAAACAGCCTGTAACTCCTAAACCGTAAGCGATAGAGGGCTAAAAACACCGGATTCGTGTTCAGAAAGGTCGCTTCCTTAAGAAAAGTCACACCATTTTTCTTTTTTTCACAATTTTAGAAAATACAGAAAAATGCCTGTAACTCCTAAACCGTAAGAGATAGAGGGCTAAAAACACCGGATTCGTGTTCAGAAAGGTCGCTTCGTTAAGAAAAGTCACATCATTTTTTCTTTTTTTCACAATTCTAGAAAATACAGAAAAATGCCTGTAACTCCTAAACCGTAAGCGATAGAGGGCTAAAAACACCGGTTTAGTGTTCAGCAAGGTCGCTTCCTTAAGAAAAGTCACATCATTTTTTCTTGTTTTCACAATTTTAGAAAATACATAAAAATGCCTGTAACTCCTAAACCGTAAGCGACAGAGGGCTAAAAACACCGGATTCGTGTTCAGCATGGTCACTTCCTTAAGAAAAGTCACATCATTTTTTCTTTTTTTCACAATTTTAGAAAATACAGAAAAATGCCTGCAACTCCTAAACCATAAGAGATAGAGGGCTAAAAACACCGGATTCGTGTTCAGCAAGGTCGCTTCCTTAAGAAAAGTCACATCATTTTTTCTTTTTTTCACAATTTTTGAAAATACAGAAAAATGCATGTAACTCCTATACCATAAGAGATAGAAGGCTAAAAACACCGGATTCGTGTTCAGCAAGGTCGCTTCCTTAAGAATAGTGACATCATTTTTTCTGTTTTTCACAATTTTAGAAAATACAGAAAAATGCCTGTAACTCCTAAACCGTAAGAGATAGAGGGCTAAAAACACCGGATTCGTGTTCAGCAAGGTCGCTTCCTTAAGAAAAGTCACATCATTTTTTCTTTTTTTCACAATTTTAGAAAATACAGAAAAATGCCTGTTACTCCTAAACCGTAAGAGATAGAGGGCTAAAAACACCGGATTCGTGTTCAGCAAGGTCGCTTCCTTAAGAAAAGTCACATCATTTTTTCTTTTTTTCACAATTTTAGAAAATACAGAAAAATGCCTGTAACTCCTAAACCGTAAGCGATAGAGGGCTAAAAACACTGGATTCGTGTTCAGCAAGGTCGCTTTCTTAAGAAAAGTCACATCATTTTTTCTTTTTTTCACAATTTTAGAAAATACAGAAAAATGCCTGTAACTCCTAAACCGTAAGCGATAGAGGGCTAAAAACACCGGATTCGTGTTAAGCAATGTCGCGATTCCTTAAGAAAAGTCACATCATTTTTCTTTTTTTCACAATTTTAGAAAATACAGAAAAATGCCTGTAACTCCTAAACCGTAAGAGATAGAGGGCTAAAAACACCAGATTCGTGTTCAGCAAGGTCTCTTCCTTAAGAAAAATCACATCATTTTTTTTTCACAATTTTAAAAAATACAGAAAAATGCCTGTAACTCCTAAACCGTAAGCTATAGAGGGCTAAAAACACCGGATTCGTGTTCAGCAAGGTCGCTTTCTTAAGAAAAGTCACATCATTTTTTCTTTTTTTCACAATTTTAGAAAATACAGAAAAATGATTGTAACTCCTAAACCATAAGAGATAAAGGGCTAAAAACACCGGATTCGTGTTCAGCAAGGTCGCTTTCTTAAGAATAGCGGGGACACGGAGTGCGGGGACACGGAGTGCGGGAACACGGAGTGCGGGGACACTGAGTGCGGGGACACTGTGTGCGGGGACACTGTGTGCGGGGACACTGTGTGCGGGGACACGGAGTGCGGGGACACGGAGTGCGGGGACACGGAGTGCTGGGACACTGAGTGCGGGGACACTGTGTGCGGGGACACTGTGTGCGGGGACACTGTGTGCGGGGACACGGAGTGCGAGGACACGGAGTGCGGGGACTCGGAGTGCGGGGTCACGAAATGCGGGGACACTGAGTGCGGGGACACTGTGTGCGGGGACACTGAGTGCTGGGACACTGATTGTGGGGACACTGTGTGCGGGGACACTGTGTGCGGGGACACTGTGTGCGGGGACACTGATTGCTGGGACGCTGAGTGCAGGGACACTGAGTGCGGGGACACTGTGTGCGGGGACACTGTTTGCGGGGACACTGTGTGCGGGGACACGGTGTGCGGGGACACGGAGTGCGGGGACACGAAGTGCGAGGAAAGTGTTTGCGGGGACACTGAGTGCGGTGACACGGAGTGCGGAGACACGGAGTGCGGAGACACGGAGTGCGGGGACACTGTGTGCGGGGACACTGTGTGCGGGGACACTGAGTGCGGGGACACTGTGTGCGGGGACACTGATTGCTGGGACACTGAGTGCTGGGACACTGAGTGCGGGGACACTGTGTGCGGGGACACTGTGTGCGGGGACACTGTGTGCGGGGACACGGAGTGCGAGGACACGGAGTGCGGGGACACGGAGTGCGGGGACACTGTGTGCGGGGACACTGTGTGTGGGGACACGGAGTGCGGGGACACGGAGTGCGGGGAAAGTGAGTGCGGGGACACGGTGGCGGGGACACGGAGTGCGGAGACACGGAGTGCGGAGACACGGAGTGCGGGGACACTGTGTGCGGGGACACTGTGTGCGGGGACACTGAGTGCGGGGACACTGTGTGCGGGGACACTGATTGCTGGGACACTGAGTGCTGGGACACTGAGTGCGGGGACACTGTGTGCGGGGACACTGTGTGCGGGGACACTGTGTGCGGGGACACGGAGTGCGAGGACACGGAGTGCGGGGACACGGAGTGCGGGGACACGGAGTGCGGGGACACTGTGTGCGAGGACACTGTGTACGGGGACACGGAGTGCGGGGACACGGAGTGCGGGGACACGGAGGGCGGGGACACGGAGTGCGGGGACACGGAGTTCGATGACACGGAGTGCGGGAACACTGTGTGCGGGGACACTGAGTGCGGGGACACTGTGTGCGGGGACACTGTGTGCGGGGACACTGTGTGCGGGGACACGGAGTGCGGGGACACGGAGTGCGGGGACACGGAGTGCGGGGACACGGAGTGCGGCGACACAGAGTGCGGGGAAAGTGAGTGCGGGGACACGGATTGCGGGGACACGGAGTGCGGGGACACTGAGTGCGGGGACACGGAGTGCGGGGACACGGAGTGCGGGGACACGGAGTGCGGGGACACTGTGTGCGGGGACACTGTGTGCGGGGACACGGAGTGCGGGGACACGGAGTGCGGGGACACGGAGTGCGGAGACACGGAGTGCGGGGACACGGAGTGCGGGGACACGGAGTGCGGGGAAAGTGAGTGCGGGGACACGGAGTGCGGGGACACGGAGTGCGGGGACACGGAGTGCGGAGACACGGAGTGCGGAGACACGGAGTGCGGGGACACTGTGTACGGGGACACTGTGTGCGGGGACACTGATTGCTGGGACGCTGAGTGCCGGGACACTGAGTGCGGGGACACTGTGTGCGGGGACACGGTGAGCGGGGACACGGAGTGCGGGGACACGGAGTGCGAGGAAAGTGTGTGCGGGGACACTGAGTGCGGGGACACTGTGGTCGGGGACACTGATTGCAGGGACACTTAGTGCTGGGACACTGAGTGCGGGGACACTGTGTGCGGGGACACTGTGTGCGGGGACACGGAGTGCGGGGACACGGAGTGCGGGGACACGGAGTGCGGGGACACGGAGTGCGGGGACACGGAGTGCGGGGACACTGTGTGCGGGGACACTGTGTGCGGGGACACGGAGTGCGGGGACACGGAGTGCGGGGACACGGAGTGCGGGGACACGGAGTGCGAGGACACTGTGTGCGGGAACACTGTGTGCGGGGACACTGAGTGCTGGGACACTGATTGCGGGGACACTGTGTGCGGGGACACTGTGTGCGGGGACACTGATTCCTGGGACACTGAGTGCTGGGACACTGAGTGCGGGGACACTGTGTGCGGGGACACTGTGTGCGGGGACGCTGTGTGCGGGGACACGGAGTGCTGGGACACGGAGTGCGGGGACACGGAGTGCGGGGACACGGAGTGCGGGGACACGGAGTTATTCTGACTCTCTTAAGGTACGGGGAGTTGTTCTGACTCTCTTAAGGTACGGGGAGTAATTCTGACTCTCTTAAGGTACGGGGAGTAATTCTGACTCTCTTAAGGTACGGGGAGTAATTCTGACTCTCTTAAAGTACGGGGAGTAATTCCGACTCTCTTAAAGTACGGGGAATAATTCTGACTCTCTTAAGGTACGGGGAGTAATTCTGACTCTCTTAAGGTACGGGGAGTAATTCTGACTCTCTTAAAGCACGGGTAGTAATTCTGACTCTCTTAAGGTACGGGGAGTAATTTTGACTCTCTTAAAGTACGGGGAGTAATTCTTACTCTTTTAACGTACGGGGAGTAATTGTGACTCTCTTAAGGTACGGGGAGTAATTCTGACTCTCTTAAGGTACGGGGAGTAATTCTGACTCTCTTAAGGTACGGGGAGTAATTCTGACTCTCTTGAAGTACGGGGAGTAATTCTGACTCTCTTAAAGTACGGGGAGTAATTCTGACTCTCTTAAGGTACGGGGAGTAATTCTGACTCTCTTAAGGTACGGGGAGTAATTCTGACTCTCTTAAAGTACGGGGAGTAATTCTGACTCTCTTAAGGTACGGGGAGTAATTCTGACTCTCTTAAAGTACGGGGAGTAATTCTGACTCTTTTAACGTACGGGGAGTAATTCTGACTCTCTTAAGGTACGGGGAGTAATTCTGACTCTGGGGGATCGCGTGTAATTTCCCTTTATTCAGTCGGTGCACTTATGTAACATTTGATGACGCACTTGCCTATGGCTTCGTTATTGCGACCATTGTATTTGACTTTGTGGTCAATTATTGGACAAATAGCCACATTATCTAGTCTCTGATCAATTAAAAAAGAAAAAAACAGCGGATTGAAACGAAGGAGACCTAACGATATTATCTGATATATAGTGACGTCATGACTGTTCTACGTCCTTCACTAATAAATCAGATCATTCGGGCTCTGTAGACCTGTATTTAATTGCGCTGTTATCTAAAAATATCGGTGATTTTTTCCACCCTATCGATTTATATACTTTTAAAATACAAAAATAATTTCCTTAATAAGTCCATCAATTTTAATACGGAATTTAATTCGAATATACGATTACTTTTATTAGACCACCACGAATTATAAAGTTATTACTTACGTTATACGCTGATTTACCAGAGAGATCCCGCACCGTTGGTAACTAGGCCTCTGAATTAATACTTAGTTGGCTTTTTATGTAAATACCAATGAACAATTTACTTAAATTCTTGAAGATAAAATTTTATGATTTTTAAGATTGACAAGAAAATAATCGTCGTGATAATATTAAATTTAAATATGAATAAAACGTTTTAGAATGATTAAAATTATTAATTTTCAGTTAATAAAGTTTTTTCATCTTCCGTTATTATTATATTCTTTATCACTTTATAATAAAATTTTTTTTTGAAAGGTAATCAAACACACCAAATTACGGGCGTCATTTACAGAAGTATTTGTATTGTATTACATTCCGCATTCCATAATGATATAGAAAAGGCATTCCGTTGTTAATTTTGAAGAGATTCCATATTGCAACGCATTCTGCTAATAAAGAGTGATTTTCATTATTATTACGTTGCATTCAGTTATGAGCTTATGTATATATATATGTGCCGACTTGAGTCGTATTTTATATTCATTTTACGGCTAATAAACGGGCAATTAAAATATTATTATAGGGGTGCCTGCTGACCGTGTCTTCATCGAAAGCTAGGAATGATTCAACTAAAATTCAGTTTAACTCAATGCATGTTGAAACTTGTTACAGGTATTGCTAAAATATATAAATTAAATTAGGTGACTGTGAAATTGGTTCTAAACTTGGAACGCTGTCGGGACGCTTTACTAACACGGGGATACGGAGTGCGAGGACACTGAGTGCGGGGACACGGAGTGCGGAGACACGGAGTGCGGGGACACGGAGTGCGGGGACACGGAGTGCGGGGACACGGAGTGCGGGGACACTGTGTGCGGGGACACGGTGTGCGGGGACACGGAGTGCGAGGACACGGAGTGGAGAGACACGGAGTGCGGGGACACTGTGTGTGGGGACACGGAGTGCGGGGACACGGAGTGCGGGGAAAGTGAGTGCGGGGACACGGAGTGCGGGGACACGGAGTGCGGAGACACGGAGTGCGGAGACACGGAGTGCGGGGACACTGTGTGCGGGGACACTGAGTGCGGGGACACTGTGTGCGGGGACACTGATTGCTGGGACACTGAGTGCGGGGACACTAAGTGCGGGGACACTGTGTGCGGGGACACTGTGTGCGGGGACACGGAGTGCGAGGACACGGAGTGCGGGGACACGGAGTGCGGGGACACGGAGTGCGGGGACAATGTGTGCGGGGACACTGAGTGCGGGGACACTGATTGCTGGGACACTGAGTGCTGGGACACTGAGTGCGGGGACACTGTGTGCGGGGACACTGTGTGCGGGGACACTGTGTGCGGGGACACGGAGTGCGAGGACACGGAGTGCGGGGACACGGAGTGCGGGGACACGGAGTGCGGGGACACTGTGTGCGGGGACACTGTGTGCGGGGACACTGTGTGCGGGGACACGGAGTGCGGGGACACGGAGTGCAATGACACGGAGGGCGGGGACACGGAGTGCGGGGACACGGAGTGCGATGACACGGAGTGCGAGAACACTGTGTGCGGGGACACTGAGTGCGGGGACACTGTGTGCGGGGACACTGTGTGCGGGGACACTGTGTGCGGGGATCGGAGTGCGGGGACACGGAGTGCGGGGAAAGTGAGTGCGGGGACACGGAGTGCGGGGACACGGAGTGCGGGGACACTGAGTGCGGGGACACGGAGTGCGGGGACACGGAGTGCGGGGACACGGAGTGCGGGGACACTGTGTGCGGGGACACTGTGGGCGGGGACACGGAGTGCGGGGACACGGAGTGCGGGGACACGGAGTGCGGAGACACGGAGTGCGGGGACACGGAGTGCGGGGACACGGAGTGCGGGGAAAGTGAGTGCGGGGACACGGAGTGCGGGGACACGGAGTGCGGAGACACGGAGTGCGGAGACACGGAGTGCGGGGACACTGTGTACGGGGACACTGTGTGCGGGGACACTGATTGCTGGGACGCTGAGTGCTGGGACACTGAGTGCGGGGACACTGTGTGCGGGGACACTGTTTGCGGGGACACTGTGTGCGGGGACACGGTGTGCGGGGACACGGAGTGCGGGGACACGAAGTGCGAGGAAAGTGTTTGCGGGGACACTGAGTGCGGTGACACGGAGTGCGGAGACACGGAGTGCGGAGACACGGAGTGCGGGGACACTGTGTGCGGGGACACTGTGTGCGGGGACACTGAGTGCGGGGACACTGTGTGCGGGGACACTGATTGCTGGGACACTGAGTGCTGGGACACTGAGTGCGGGGACACTGTGTGCGGGGACACTGTGTGCGGGGACACTGTGTGCGGGGACACGGAGTGCGAGGACACGGAGTGCGGGGACACGGAGTGCGGGGACACTGTGTGCGGGGACACTGTGTGTGGGGACACGGAGTGCGGGGACACGGAGTGCGGGGAAAGTGAGTGCGGGGACACGGTGGCGGGGACACGGAGTGCGGAGACACGGAGTGCGGAGACACGGAGTGCGGGGACACTGTGTGCGGGGACACTGTGTGCGGGGACACTGAGTGCGGGGACACTGTGTGCGGGGACACTGATTGCTGGGACACTGAGTGCTGGGACACTGAGTGCGGGGACACTGTGTGCGGGGACACTGTGTGCGGGGACACTGTGTGCGGGGACACGGAGTGCGAGGACACGGAGTGCGGGGACACGGAGTGCGGGGACACGGAGTGCGGGGACACTGTGTGCGAGGACACTGTGTACGGGGACACGGAGTGCGGGGACACGGAGTGCGGGGACACGGAGGGCGGGGACACGGAGTGCGGGGACACGGAGTTCGATGACACGGAGTGCGGGAACACTGTGTGCGGGGACACTGAGTGCGGGGACACTGTGTGCGGGGACACTGTGTGCGGGGGACACTGTGTGCGGGGACACGGAGTGCGGGGACACGGAGTGCGGGGACACGGAGTGCGGGGACACGGAGTGCGGCGACACAGAGTGCGGGGAAAGTGAGTGCGGGGACACGGATTGCGGGGACACGGAGTGCGGGGACACTGAGTGCGGGGACACGGAGTGCGGGGACACGGAGTGCGGGGACACGGAGTGCGGGGACACTGTGTGCGGGGACACGGAGTGCGGGGACACGGAGTGCGAGGACACGGAGTGCGGGGACACGGAGTGCGGGGACACGGAGTGCGGGGACACTGTGTGCGGGGACACTGTGTGCGGGGACACTGTGTGCGGGGACACGGAGTGCGGGGACACGGAGTGCAATGACACGGAGGGCGGGGACACGGAGTGCGGGGACACGGAGTGCGATGACACGGAGTGCGAGAACACTGTGTGCGGGGACACTGAGTGCGGGGACACTGTGTGCGGGGACACTGTGTGCGGGGACACTGTGTGCGGGGATCGGAGTGCGGGGACACGGAGTGCGGGGAAAGTGAGTGCGGGGACACGGAGTGCGGGGACACGGAGTGCGGGGACACTGAGTGCGGGGACACGGAGTGCGGGGACACGTAGTGCGGGGACACGGAGTGCGGGGACACTGTGTGCGGGGACACTGTGGGCGGGGACACGGAGTGCGGGGACACGGAGTGCGGGGACACGGAGTGCGGAGACACGGAGTGCGGGGACACGGAGTGCGGGGACACGGAGTGCGGGGAAAGTGAGTGCGGGGACACGGAGTGCGGGGACACGGAGTGCGGAGACACGGAGTGCGGAGACACGGAGTGCGGGGACACTGTGTACGGGGACACTGTGTGCGGGGACACTGATTGCTGGGACGCTGAGTGCTGGGACACTGAGTGCGGGGACACTGTGTGCGGGGACACTGTTTGCGGGGACACTGTGTGCGGGGACACGGTGTGCGGGGACACGGAGTGCGGGGACACGAAGTGCGAGGAAAGTGTTTGCGGGGACACTGAGTGCGGTGACACGGAGTGCGGAGACACGGAGTGCGGAGACACGGAGTGCGGGGACACTGTGTGCGGGGACACTGTGTGCGGGGACACTGAGTGCGGGGACACTGTGTGCGGGGACACTGATTGCTGGGACACTGAGTGCTGGGATACTGAGTGCGGGGACACTGTGTGCGGGGACACTGTGTGCGGGGACACTGTGTGCGGGGACACGGAGTGCGAGGACACGGAGTGCGGGGACACGGAGTGCGGGGACACTGTGTGCGGGGACACTGTGTGTGGGGACACGGAGTGCGGGGACACGGAGTGCGGGGAAAGTGAGTGCGGGGACACGGTGGCGGGGACACGGAGTGCGGAGACACGGAGTGCGGAGACACGGAGTGCGGGGACACTGTGTGCGGGGACACTGTGTGCGGGGACACTGAGTGCGGGGACACTGTGTGCGGGGACACTGATTGCTGGGACACTGAGTGCTGGGACACTGAGTGCGGGGACACTGTGTGCGGGGACACTGTGTGCGGGGACACTGTGTGCGGGGACACGGAGTGCGAGGACACGGAGTGCGGGGACACGGAGTGCGGGGACACGGAGTGCGGGGACACTGTGTGCGAGGACACTGTGTACGGGGACACGGAGTGCGGGGACACGGAGTGCGGGGACACGGAGGGCGGGGACACGGAGTGCGGGGACACGGAGTTCGATGACACGGAGTGCGGGAACACTGTGTGCGGGGACACTGAGTGCGGGGACACTGTGTGCGGGGACACTGTGTGCGGGGACACTGTGTGCGGGGACACGGAGTGCGGGGACACGGAGTGCGGGGACACGGAGTGCGGGGACACGGAGTGCGGCGACACAGAGTGCGGGGAAAGTGAGTGCGGGGACACGGATTGCGGGGACACGGAGTGCGGGGACACTGAGTGCGGGGACACGGAGTGCGGGGACACGGAGTGCGGGGACACGGAGTGCGGGGACACTGTGTGCGGGGACACTGTGTGCGGGGACACGGAGTGCGGGGACACGGAGTGCGGGGACACGGAGTGCGGAGACACGGAGTGCGGGGACACGGAGTGCGGGGACACGGAGTGCGGGGAAAGTGAGTGCGGGGACACGGAGTGCGGGGACACGGAGTGCGGGGACACGGAGTGCGGAGACACGGAGTGCGGAGACACGGAGTGCGGGGACACTGTGTACGGGGACACTGTGTGCGGGGACACTGATTGCTGGGACGCTGAGTGCCGGGACACTGAGTGCGGGGACACTGTGTGCGGGGACACGGTGAGCGGGGACACGGAGTGCGGGGACACGGAGTGCGAGGAAAGTGTGTGCGGGGACACTGAGTGCGGGGACACTGTGGTCGGGGACACTGATTGCAGGGACACTTAGTGCTGGGACACTGAGTGCGGGGACACTGTGTGCGGGGACACTGTGTGCGGGGACACGGAGTGCGGGGACACGGAGTGCGGGGACACGGAGTGCGGGGACACGGAGTGCGGGGACACGGAGTGCGGGGACACTGTGTGCGGGGACACTGTGTGCGGGGACACGGAGTGCGGGGACACGGAGTGCGGGGACACGGAGTGCGGGGACACGGAGTGCAGGGACACTGTGTGCGGGAACACTGTGTGCGGGGACACTGAGTGCTGGGACACTGATTGCGGGGACACTGTGTGCGGGGACACTGTGTGCGGGGACACTGATTGCTGGGACACTGAGTGCTGGGACACTGAGTGCGGGGACACTGTGTGCGGGGACACTGTGTGCGGGGACGCTGTGTGCGGGGACACGGAGTGCTGGGACACGGAGTGCGGGGACACGGAGTGCGGGGACACGGAGTGCGGGGACACGGAGTTATTCTGACTCTTTTAAGGTACGGGGAGTTGTTCTGACTCTCTTAAGGTACGGGGAGTAATTCTGACTCTCTTAAGGTACGGGGAGTAATTCTGACTCTCTTAAGGTACGGGGAGTAATTCTGACTCTCTTAAAGTACGGGGAGTAATTCCGACTCTCTTAAAGTACGGGGAATAATTCTGACTCTCTTAAGGTACGGGGAGTAATTCTGACTCTCTTAAGGTACGGGGAGTAATTCTGACTCTCTTAAAGCACGGGTAGTAATTCTGACTCTCTTAAGGTACGGGGAGTAATTTTGACTCTCTTAAAGTACGGGGAGTAATTCTTACTCTTTTAACGTACGGGGAGTAATTGTGACTCTCTTAAGGTACGGGGAGTAATTCTGACTCTCTTAAGGTACGGGGAGTAATTCTGACTCTCTTAAGGTACGGGGAGTAATTCTGACTCTCTTAAAGTACGGGGAGTAATTCTGACTCTCTTAAAGTACGGGGAGTAATTCTGACTCTCTTAAGGTACGGGGAGTAATTCTGACTCTCTTAAAGTACGGGGAGTAATTCTGACTCTTTTAACGTACGGGGAGTAATTCTGACTCTCTTAAGGTACGGGGAGTAATTCTGACTCTGGGGGATCGCGTGTAATTTCCCTTTATTCAGTCGGTGCACTTATGTAACATTTGATGACGCACTTGCCTATGGCTTCGTTATTGCGACCATTGTATTTGACTTTGTGGTCAATTATTGGACAAATAGCCACATTATCTAGTCTCTGATCAATTAAAAAAGAAAAAAACAGCGGATTGAAACGAAGGAGACCTAACGATATTATCTGATATATAGTGACGTCATGACTGTTCTACGTCCTTCACTAATAAATCAGATCATTCGGGCTCTGTAGACCTGTATTTAATTGCGCTGTTATCTAAAAATATCGGTGATTTTTTCCACCCTATCGATTTATATACTTTTAAAATACAAAAATAATTTCCTTAATAAGTCCATCAATTTTAATACGGAATTTAATTCGAATATACGATTACTTTTATTAGACCACCACGAATTATAAAGTTATTACTTACGTTATACGCTGATTTACCAGAGAGATCCCGCACCGTTGGTAACTAGGCCTCTGAATTAATACTTAGTTGGCTTTTTATGTAAATACCAATGAACAATTTACTTAAATTCTTGAAGATAAAATTTTATGATTTTTAAGATTGACAAGAAAATAATCGTCGTGATAATATTAAATTTAAATATGAATAAAACGTTTTAGAATGATTAAAATTATTAATTTTCAGTTAATAAAGTTTTTTCATCTTCCGTTATTATTATATTCTTTATCACTTTATAATAAAATTTTTTTTTGAAAGGTAATCAAACACACCAAATTACGGGCGTCATTTACAGAAGTATTTGTATTGTATTACATTCCGCATTCCATAATGATATAGAAAAGGCATTCCGTTGTTAATTTTGAAGAGATTCCATATTGCAACGCATTCTGCTAATAAAGAGTGATTTTCATTATTATTACGTTGCATTCTGTTATGAGCTTATGTATATATATATGTGCCGACTTGAGTCGTATTTTATATTCATTTTACGGCTAATAAACGGGCAATTAAAATATTATTATAGGGGTGCCTGCTGACCGTGTCTTCATCGAAAGCTAGGAATGATTCAACTAAAATTCAGTTTAACTCAATGCATGTTGAAACTTGTTACAGGTATTGCTAAAATATATAAATTAAATTAGGTGACTGTGAAATTGGTTCTAAACTTGGAACGCTGTCGGGACGCTTTACTAACACGGGGATACGGAGTGCGAGGACACTGAGTGCGGGGACACGGAGTGCGGAGACACGGAGTGCGGGGACACGGAGTGCGGAGACACGGAGTGCGGGGACACGGAGTGCGGGGACACGGAGTGCGGGGAAAGTGAGTGCGGGGACACGGAGTGCGGGGACACGGAGTGCGGGGACACGGAGTGCGGAGACACGGAGTGCGGAGACACGGAGTGCGGGGACACTGTGTACGGGGACACTGTGTGCGGGGACACTGATTGCTGGGACGCTGAGTGCCGGGACACTGAGTGCGGGGACACTGTGTGCGGGGACACGGTGAGCGGGGACACGGAGTGCGGGGACACGGAGTGCGAGGAAAGTGTGTGCGGGGACACTGAGTGCGGGGACACTGTGGTCGGGGACACTGATTGCAGGGACACTTAGTGCTGGGACACTGAGTGCGGGGACACTGTGTGCGGGGACACTGTGTGCGGGGACACGGAGTGCGGGGACACGGAGTGCGGGGACACGGAGTGCGGGGACACGGAGTGCGGGGACACGGAGTGCGGGGACACTGTGTGCGGGGACACTGTGTGCGGGGACACGGAGTGCGGGGACACGGAGTGCGGGGACACGGAGTGCGGGGACACGGAGTGCAGGGACACTGTGTGCGGGAACACTGTGTGCGGGGACACTGAGTGCTGGGACACTGATTGCGGGGACACTGTGTGCGGGGACACTGTGTGCGGGGACACTGATTGCTGGGACACTGAGTGCTGGGACACTGAGTGCGGGGACACTGTGTGCGGGGACACTGTGTGCGGGGACGCTGTGTGCGGGGACACGGAGTGCTGGGACACGGAGTGCGGGGACACGGAGTGCGGGGACACGGAGTGCGGGGACACGGAGTTATTCTGACTCTTTTAAGGTACGGGGAGTTGTTCTGACTCTCTTAAGGTACGGGGAGTAATTCTGACTCTCTTAAGGTACGGGGAGTAATTCTGACTCTCTTAAGGTACGGGGAGTAATTCTGACTCTCTTAAAGTACGGGGAGTAATTCCGACTCTCTTAAAGTACGGGGAATAATTCTGACTCTCTTAAGGTACGGGGAGTAATTCTGACTCTCTTAAGGTACGGGGAGTAATTCTGACTCTCTTAAAGCACGGGTAGTAATTCTGACTCTCTTAAGGTACGGGGAGTAATTTTGACTCTCTTAAAGTACGGGGAGTAATTCTTACTCTTTTAACGTACGGGGAGTAATTGTGACTCTCTTAAGGTACGGGGAGTAATTCTGACTCTCTTAAGGTACGGGGAGTAATTCTGACTCTCTTAAGGTACGGGGAGTAATTCTGACTCTCTTAAAGTACGGGGAGTAATTCTGACTCTCTTAAAGTACGGGGAGTAATTCTGACTCTCTTAAGGTACGGGGAGTAATTCTGACTCTCTTAAGGTACGGGGAGTAATTCTGACTCTCTTAAAGTACGGGGAGTAATTCTGACTCTCTTAAGGTACGGGGAGTAATTCTGACTCTCTTAAAGTACGGGGAGTAATTCTGACTCTTTTAACGTACGGGGAGTAATTCTGACTCTCTTAAGGTACGGGGAGTAATTCTGACTCTGGGGGATCGCGTGTAATTTCCCTTTATTCAGTCGGTGCACTTATGTAACATTTGATGACGCACTTGCCTATGGCTTCGTTATTGCGACCATTGTATTTGACTTTGTGGTCAATTATTGGACAAATAGCCACATTATCTAGTCTCTGATCAATTAAAAAAGAAAAAAACAGCGGATTGAAACGAAGGAGACCTAACGATATTATCTGATATATAGTGACGTCATGACTGTTCTACGTCCTTCACTAATAAATCAGATCATTCGGGCTCTGTAGACCTGTATTTAATTGCGCTGTTATCTAAAAATATCGGTGATTTTTTCCACCCTATCGATTTATATACTTTTAAAATACAAAAATAATTTCCTTAATAAGTCCATCAATTTTAATACGGAATTTAATTCGAATATACGATTACTTTTATTAGACCACCACGAATTATAAAGTTATTACTTACGTTATACGCTGATTTACCAGAGAGATCCCGCACCGTTGGTAACTAGGCCTCTGAATTAATACTTAGTTGGCTTTTTATGTAAATACCAATGAACAATTTACTTAAATTCTTGAAGATAAAATTTTATGATTTTTAAGATTGACAAGAAAATAATCGTCGTGATAATATTAAATTTAAATATGAATAAAACGTTTTAGAATGATTAAAATTATTAATTTTCAGTTAATAAAGTTTTTTCATCTTCCGTTATTATTATATTCTTTATCACTTTATAATAAATTTTTTTTTGAAAGGTAATCAAACACACCAAATTACGGGCGTCATTTACAGAAGTATTTGTATTGTATTACATTCCGCATTCCATAATGATATAGAAAAGGCATTCCGTTGTTAATTTTGAAGAGATTCCATATTGCAACGCATTCTGCTAATAAAGAGTGATTTTCATTATTATTACGTTGCATTCTGTTATGAGCTTATGTATATATATATGTGCCGACTTGAGTCGTATTTTATATTCATTTTACGGCTAATAAACGGGCAATTAAAATATTATTATAGGGGTGCCTGCTGACCGTGTCTTCATCGAAAGCTAGGAATGATTCAACTAAAATTCAGTTTAACTCAATGCATGTTGAAACTTGTTACAGGTATTGCTAAAATATATAAATTAAATTAGGTGACTGTGAAATTGGTTCTAAACTTGGAACGCTGTCGGGACGCTTTACTAACACGGGGATACGGAGTGCGAGGACACTGAGTGCGGGGACACGGAGTGCGGAGACACGGAGTGCGGGGACACGGAGTGCGGAGACACGGAGTGCGGGGACACGGAGTGCGGGGACACGGAGTGCGGGGAAAGTGAGTGCGGGGACACGGAGTGCGGGGACACGGAGTGCGGGGACACGGAGTGCGGAGACACGGAGTGCGGAGACACGGAGTGCGGGGACACTGTGTACGGGGACACTGTGTGCGGGGACACTGATTGCTGGGACGCTGAGTGCCGGGACACTGAGTGCGGGGACACTGTGTGCGGGGACACGGTGAGCGGGGACACGGAGTGCGGGGACACGGAGTGCGAGGAAAGTGTGTGCGGGGACACTGAGTGCGGGGACACTGTGGTCGGGGACACTGATTGCAGGGACACTTAGTGCTGGGACACTGAGTGCGGGGACACTGTGTGCGGGGACACTGTGTGCGGGGACACGGAGTGCGGGGACACGGAGTGCGGGGACACGGAGTGCGGGGACACGGAGTGCGGGGACACGGAGTGCGGGGACACTGTGTGCGGGGACACTGTGTGCGGGGACACGGAGTGCGGGGACACGGAGTGCGGGGACACGGAGTGCGGGGACACGGAGTGCAGGGACACTGTGTGCGGGAACACTGTGTGCGGGGACACTGAGTGCTGGGACACTGATTGCGGGGACACTGTGTGCGGGGACACTGTGTGCGGGGACACTGATTGCTGGGACACTGAGTGCTGGGACACTGAGTGCGGGGACACTGTGTGCGGGGACACTGTGTGCGGGGACGCTGTGTGCGGGGACACGGAGTGCTGGGACACGGAGTGCGGGGACACGGAGTGCGGGGACACGGAGTGCGGGGACACGGAGTTATTCTGACTCTTTTAAGGTACGGGGAGTTGTTCTGACTCTCTTAAGGTACGGGGAGTAATTCTGACTCTCTTAAGGTACGGGGAGTAATTCTGACTCTCTTAAGGTACGGGGAGTAATTCTGACTCTCTTAAAGTACGGGGAGTAATTCCGACTCTCTTAAAGTACGGGGAATAATTCTGACTCTCTTAAGGTACGGGGAGTAATTCTGACTCTCTTAAGGTACGGGGAGTAATTCTGACTCTCTTAAAGCACGGGTAGTAATTCTGACTCTCTTAAGGTACGGGGAGTAATTTTGACTCTCTTAAAGTACGGGGAGTAATTCTTACTCTTTTAACGTACGGGGAGTAATTGTGACTCTCTTAAGGTACGGGGAGTAATTCTGACTCTCTTAAGGTACGGGGAGTAATTCTGACTCTCTTAAGGTACGGGGAGTAATTCTGACTCTCTTAAAGTACGGGGAGTAATTCTGACTCTCTTAAAGTACGGGGAGTAATTCTGACTCTCTTAAGGTACGGGGAGTAATTCTGACTCTCTTAAGGTACGGGGAGTAATTCTGACTCTCTTAAAGTACGGGGAGTAATTCTGACTCTCTTAAGGTACGGGGAGTAATTCTGACTCTCTTAAAGTACGGGGAGTAATTCTGACTCTTTTAACGTACGGGGAGTAATTCTGACTCTCTTAAGGTACGGGGAGTAATTCTGACTCTGGGGGATCGCGTGTAATTTCCCTTTATTCAGTCGGTGCACTTATGTAACATTTGATGACGCACTTGCCTATGGCTTCGTTATTGCGACCATTGTATTTGACTTTGTGGTCAATTATTGGACAAATAGCCACATTATCTAGTCTCTGATCAATTAAAAAAGAAAAAAACAGCGGATTGAAACGAAGGAGACCTAACGATATTATCTGATATATAGTGACGTCATGACTGTTCTACGTCCTTCACTAATAAATCAGATAATTCGGGCTCTGTAGACCTGTATTTAATTGCGCTGTTATCTAAAAATATCGGTGATTTTTTCCACCCTATCGATTTATATACTTTTAAAATACAAAAATAATTTCCTTAATAAGTCCATCAATTTTAATACGGAATTTAATTCGAATATACGATTACTTTTATTAGACCACCACGAATTATAAAGTTATTACTTACGTTATACGCTGATTTACCAGAGAGATCCCGCACCGTTGGTAACTAGGCCTCTGAATTAATACTTAGTTGGCTTTTTATGTAAATACCAATGAACAATTTACTTAAATTCTTGAAGATAAAATTTTATGATTTTTAAGATTGACAAGAAAATAATCGTCGTGATAATATTAAATTTAAATATGAATAAAACGTTTTAGAATGATTAAAATTATTAATTTTCAGTTAATAAAGTTTTTTCATCTTCCGTTATTATTATATTCTTTATCACTTTATAATAAAATTTTTTTTTGAAAGGTAATCAAACACACCAAATTACGGGCGTCATTTACAGAAGTATTTGTATTGTATTACATTCCGCATTCCATAATGATATAGAAAAGGCATTCCGTTGTTAATTTTGAAGAGATTCCATATTGCAACGCATTCTGCTAATAAAGAGTGATTTTCATTATTATTACGTTGCATTCTGTTATGAGCTTATGTATATATATATGTGCCGACTTGAGTCGTATTTTATATTCATTTTACGGCTAATAAACGGGCAATTAAAATATTATTATAGGGGTGCCTGCTGACCGTGTCTTCATCGAAAGCTAGGAATGATTCAACTAAAATTCAGTTTAACTCAATGCATGTTGAAACTTGTTACAGGTATTGCTAAAATATATAAATTAAATTAGGTGACTGTGAAATTGGTTCTAAACTTGGAACGCTGTCGGGACGCTTTACTAACACGGGGATACGGAGTGCGAGGACACTGAGTGCGGGGACACGGAGTGCGGAGACACGGAGTGCGGGGACACGGAGTGCGGGGACACGGAGTGCGGGGACACGGAGTGCGGGGACACTGTGTGCGGGGACACGGTGTGCGGGGACACGGAGTGCGAGGACACGGAGTGGAGAGACACGGAGTGCGGGGACACTGTGTGTGGGGACACGGAGTGCGGGGACACGGAGTGCGGGGAAAGTGAGTGCGGGGACACGGAGTGCGGGGACACGGAGTGCGGAGACACGGAGTGCGGAGACACGGAGTGCGGGGACACTGTGTGCGGGGACACTGAGTGCGGGGACACTGTGTGCGGGGACACTGATTGCTGGGACACTGAGTGCGGGGACACTGTGTGCGGGGACACTGTGTGCGGGGACACTGTGTGCGGGGACACGGAGTGCGAGGACACGGAGTGCAGGGCCACGGAGGGCGGGGACACGGAGTGCGGGGACACGGAGTGCGATGACACGGAGTGCGAGAACACTGTGTGCGGGGACACTGAGTGCGGGGACACTGTGTGCGGGGACACTGTGTGCGGGGTCACTGTGTGCGGGGATCGGAGTGCGGGGACACGGAGTGCGGGGACACGGAGTGCGGGGACACGGAGTGCGGGGACACGGAGTGCGGGGAAAGTGAGTGCGGGGACACGGAGTGCGGGGACACGGAGTGCGGGGACACTGAGTGCGGGGACACGGAGTGCGGGGACACGGAGTGCGGGGACACGGAGTGCGGGGACACTGTGTGCGGGGACACTGTGGGCGGGGACACGGAGTGCGGGGACACGGAGTGCGGGGACACGGAGTGCGGAGACACGGAGTGCGGGGACACGGAGTGCGGGGACACGGAGTGCGGGGAAAGTGAGTGCGGGGACACGGAGTGCGGGGACACGGAGTGCGGAGACACGGAGTGCGGAGACACGGAGTGCGGGGACACTGTGTACGGGGACACTGTGTGCGGGGACACTGATTGCTGGGACGCTGAGTGCTGGGACACTGAGTGCGGGGACACTGTGTGCGGGGACACTGTGTGCGGGGACACTGTGTGCGGGGACGCTGTGTGCGGGGACACGGAGTGCTGGGACACGGAGTGCGGGGACACGGAGTGCGGGGACACGGAGTGCGGGGACACGGAGTTATTCTGACTCTCTTAAGGTACGGGGAGTTATTCTGACTCTCTTAAGGTACGGGGAGTAATTCTGACTCTCTTAAGGTACGGGGAGTAATTCTGACTCTCTTAAGGTACGGGGAGTAATTCTGACTCTCTTAAAGTACGGGGAGTAATTCCGACTCTCTTAAAGTACGGGGAGTAATTCTGACTCTCTTAAGGTACGGGGAGTAATTCTGACTCTCTTAAGGTACGGGGAGTAATTCTGACTCTCTTAAAGCACGGGTAGTAATTCTGACTCTCTTAAGGTACGGGGAGTAATTTTGACTCTCTTAAAGTACGGGGAGTAATTCTTACTCTTTTAACGTACGGGGAGTAATTGTGACTCTCTTAAGGTACGGGGAGTAATTCTGACTCTCTTAAGGTACGGGGAGTAATTCTGACTCTCTTAAGGTACGGGGAGTAATTCTGACTCTCTTAAAGTACGGGGAGTAATTCTGACTCTCTTAAAGTACGGGGAGTAATTCTGACTCTCTTAAGGTACGGGGAGTAATTCTGACTCTCTTAAGGTACGGGGAGTAATTCTGACTCTCTTAAAGTACGGGGAGTAATTCTGACTCTCTTAAGGTACGGGGAGTAATTCTGACTCTCTTAAAGTACGGGTAGTAATTCTGACTCTTTTAACGTACGGGGAGTAATTCTGACTCTCTTAAGGTACGGGGAGTAATTCTGACTCTGGGGGATCGCGTGTAATTTCCCTTTATTCAGTCGGTGCACTTATGTAACATTTGATGACGCACTTGCCTATGGCTTCGTTATTGCGACCATTGTATTTGACTTTGTGGTCAATTATTGGACAAATAGCCACATTATCTAATCTCTGATCAATTAAAAAAGAAAAAAACAGCGGATTGAAACGAAGGAGACCTAACGATATTATCTGATATATAGTGACGTCATGACTGTTCTACGTCCTTCACTAATAAATCAGATCATTCGGGCTCTGTAGACCTGTATTTAATTGCGCTGTTATCTAAAAATATCGGTGATTTTTTCCACCCTATCGATTTATATACTTTTAAAATACAAAAATAATTTCCTTAATAAGTCCATCAATTTTAATACGGAATTTAATTCGAATATACGATTACTTTTATTAGACCACCACTAATTATAAAGTTATTACTTACGTTATACGCTGTATTACCAGAGAGATCCCGCACCGTTGGTAACTAGGCCTCTGAATTAATACTTAGTTGGCTTTTTATGTAAATACCAATGAACAATTTACTTAAATTCTTGAAGATAAAATTTTATGATTTTTAAGATTGACAAGAAAATAAACGTCGTGATAATATTAAATTTAAATATGAATAAAACGTTTTAGAATGATTAAAATTATTAATTTTCAGTTAATAAAGTTTTTTCATCTTCCGTTATTATTATATTCTTTATCACTTTATATTAAAAATTTTTTTTGAAAGGTAATCAAACACACCAAATTACGGGCGTCATTTACAGAAGTATTTGTATTGTATTACATTCCGCATTCCATAATGATATAGAAAAGGCATTCCGTTGTTAATTTTGAAGAGATTCCATATTGCAACGCATTCTGCTAATAAAGAGTGATTTTCATTATTATTACGTTGCATTCTGTTATGAGCTTATGTATATATATATGTGCCGACTTGAGTCGTATTTTATATTCATTTTACGGCTAATAAACGGGCAATTAAAATATTATTATAGGGGTGCCTGCTGACCGTGTCTTCATCGAAAGCTAGGAATGATTCAACTAAAATTCAGTTTAACTCAATGCATGTTGAAACTTGTTACAGGTATTGCTAAAATATATAAATTAAATTAGGTGACTGTGAAATTGGTTCTAAACTTGGAACGCTGTCGGGACGCTTTACTAACACGGGGATACGGAGTGCGAGGACACTGAGTGCGGGGACACGGAGTGCGGAGACACGGAGTGCGGGGACACGGAGTGCGGGGACACGGAGTGCGGGGACACGGAGTGCGGGGACACTGTGTGCGGGGACACGGTGTGCGAGGACACGGAGTGCGAGGACACGGAGTGGGGAGACACGGAGTGCGGGGACACTGTGTGTGGGGACACGGAGTGCGGGGACACGGAGTGCGGGGAAAGTGAGTGCGGGGACACGGAGTGCGGGGACACGGAGTGCGGAGACACGGAGTGCGGAGACACGGAGTGCGGGGACACTGTGTGCGGGGACACTGAGTGCGGGGACACTGTGTGCGGGGACACTGATTGCTGGGACACTGAGTGCTGGGACACTGAGTGCGGGGACACTGTGTGCGGGGACACTGTGTGCGGGGACACGGAGTGCGAGGACACGGAGTGCGGGGACACGGAGTGCGGGGACACGGAGTGCGGGGACACTGTGTGCGGGGACACTGTGTGCGGGGACACGGAGTGCGGGGACACGGAGTGCGGGGACACGGAGGGCGGGGACACGGAGTGCGGGGACACGGAGTGCGATGACACGGAGTGCGAGAACACTGTGTGCGGGGACACTGAGTGCGGGGACACTGTGTGCGGGGACACTGTGTGCGGGGACACTGTGTGCGGGGATCGGAGTGCGGGGACACGGAGTGCGGGGACACGGAGTGCGGGGACACGGAGTGCGGGGACACGGAGTGCGGGGAAAGTGAGTGCGGGGACACGGAGTGCGGGGACACGGAGTGCGGGGACACTGAGTGCGGGGACACGGAGTGCGGGGACACGGAGTGCGGAGACACGGAGTGCGGGGACACTGTGTGCGGGGACACTGTGGGCGGGGACACGGAGTGCGGGGACACGGAGTGCGGGGACACGGAGTGCGGAGACACGGAGTGCGGGGACACGGAGTGCGGGGACACGGAGTGCGGGGAAAGTGAGTGCGGGGACACGGAGTGCGGGGACACGGAGTGCGGAGACACGGAGTGCGGAGACACGGAGTGCGGGGACACTGTATACGGGGACACTGTGTGCGGGGACACTGATTGCTGGGACGCTGAGTGCTGGGACACTGAGTGCGGGGACACTGTGTGCGGGGACACTGTTTGCGGGGACACTGTGTGCGGGGACACGGTGTGCGGGGACACGGAGTGCGGGGACACGAAGTGCGAGGAAAGTGTGTGCGGGGACACTGAGTGCGGGGACACGGAGTGCGGAGACACGGAGTGCGGAGACACGGAGTGCGGGGACACTGTGTGCGGGGACACTGTGTGCGGGGACACTGAGTGCGGGGACACTGTGTGCGGGGACACTGATTGCTGGGACACTGCGTGCTGGGACACTGAGTGCGGGGACACTGTGTGCGGGGACACTGTGTGCGGGGACACTGTGTGCGGGGACACGGAGTGCGAGGACACGGAGTGCGGGGACACGGAGTGCGGGGACACTGTGTGCGGGGACACTGTGTGTGGGGACACGGAGTGCGGGGACACGGAGTGCGGGGACACGGAGTGCGGGGAAAGTGAGTGCGGGGACACGGTGGCGGGGACACGGAGTGCGGAGACACGGAGTGCGGAGACACGGAGTGCGGGGACACTGTGTGCGGGGACACTGTGTGCGGGGACACTGAGTGCGGGGACACTGTGTGCGGGGACACTGATTGCTGGGACACTGAGTGCTGGGATACTGAGTGCGGGGACACTGTGTGCGGGGCACTGTGTGCGGGGACACTGTGTGCGGGGACACGGAGTGCGAGGACACGGAGTGCGGGGACACGGAGTGCGGGGACACGGAGTGCGGGGACACTGTGTGCGAGGACACTGTGTACGGGGACACGGAGTGCGGGGACACGGAGTGCGGGGACACGGAGGGCGGGGACACGGAGTGCGGGGACACGGAGTTCGATGACACGGAGTGCGGGAACACTGTGTGCGGGGACACTGAGTGCGGGGACACTGTGTGCGGGTACACTGTGTGCGGGGACACAGTGTGCGGGGACACGGAGTGCGGGGACACGGAGTGCGGGGACACGGAGTGCGGGGACACGGAGTGCGGCGACACAGAGTGCGGGGAAAGTGAGTGCGGGGACACGGATTTCGGGGACACGGAGTGCGGGGACACTGAGTGCGGCGACACGGAGTGCGGGGACACGGAGTGCGGGGACACGGAGTGCGGGGACACTGTGTGCGGGGACACTGTGTGCGGAGACACGGAGTGCGGGGACACGGAGTGCGGGTACACGGAGTGCGGAGACACGGAGTGCGGGGACACGGAGTGCGGGGACACGGAGTGTGGGGAAAGTGAGTGCGGGGACACGGAGTGCGGGGACACGGAGTGCGGGGACACGGAGTGCGGAGACACGGAGTGCGGAGACACGGAGTGCGGGGACACTGTGTACGGGGACACTGTGTGCGGGGACACTGATTGCTGGGACGCTGAGTGCCGGGACACTGAGTGCGGGGACACTGTGTGCGGGGACACTGGGTGCGGGGACACTGTGTGCGGGGACACTGATTGCAGGGACACTTAGTGCTGGGACACTGAGTGCGGGGACACTGTGTGCGGGGACACTGTGTGCGGGGACACGGAGTGCGGGGACACGGAGTGCGGAGACACGGAGTGCGGGGACACGGAGTGCGGGGACACGGAGTGCGGGGACACGGAGTGCAGGGACACTGTGTGCGGGGACACGGAGTGCGGGGACACGGAGTGCGGGGACACTGTGTGCGGGAACACTGAGTACGGGGACACTGTGTGCGGGGACACTGTGTGCGGGGACACGGAGTGCGGGGACACGGAGTGCGGGGAAAGTGAGTGCGGGGACACGGAGTGCGGGGACACGGAGTGCGGGGACACTGAGTGCGGGGACACGGAATGCGGGGACACGGAGTGCGGGGACACGGATTGCGGGGACACTGTGTGCGGGGACACTGTGTGCGGGGACACGGAGTGCGGGGACACGGAGTGCGGGAACACGGAGTGCGGAGACACGGAGTGCGGGGACACGGAGTGCGGGGACACGGAGTGCGGGGAAAGTGAGTGCGGGGACACGGAGTGCGGGGACACGGAGTGCGGAGACACGGAGTGCGGATACACGGAGTGCGGGGACACTGTGTAAGGGGACACTGTGTGCGGGGACACTGAGTGCGGGGACACTGTGTGCGGGGACACGGAGTGCGGGGACACGGAGTGCGGGAACACGGAGTGCGGAGACACGGAGTGCGGGGACACGGAGTGCGGGGACACGGAGTGCGGGGAAAGTGAGTGCGGGGACACGGAGTGCGGGGACACGGAGTGCGGGGACACGGAGTGCGGGGACACGGAGTGCGGAGACACGGAGTGCGGAGACACGGAGTGCGGGGACACTGTGTACGGGGACACTGTGTGCGGGGACACTGATTGCTGGGACGCTGAGTGCCGGGACACTGAGTGCGGGGACACTGTGTGCGGGGACACTGGGTGCGGGGACACTGTGTGCGGGGACACTGATTGCAGGGACACTTAGTGCTGGGACACTGAGTGCGGGGACACTGTGTGCGGGGACACTGTGTGCGGGGACACGGAGTGCGGGGACACGGAGTGCGGGGACACGGAGTGCGGGGACACGGAGTGCGGGGACACGGAGTGCGGGGACACGGAGTGCGGGGACACTGTGTGCGGGGACACGGAGTGCGGGGACACGGAGTGCGGGGACACTGTGTGCGGGAACACTGTGTACGGGGACACTGTGTGCGGGGACACTGTGTGCGGGGACACGGAGTGCGGGGACACGGAGTGCGGGGAAAGTGAGTGCGGGGACACGGAGTGCGGGGACACGGAGTGCGGGGACACTGAGTGCGGGGACACGGAGTGCGGGGACACGGAGTGCGGGGACACGGAGTGCGGGGACACGGATTGCGGGGACACTGTGTGCGGGGACACTGTGTGCGGGGACACGGAGTGCGGGGACACGGAGTGCGGGAACACGGAGTGCGGAGACACGGAGTGCGGGGACACGGAGTGCGGGGACACGGAGTGCGGGGAAAGTGAGTGCGGGGACACGGAGTGCGAGGACACGGAGTGCGGAGACACGGAGTGCGGAGACACGGAGTGCGGGGACACTGTGTAAGGGGACACTGTGTGCGGGGACACTGAGTGCGGGGACACTGTGTGCGGGGACACTGATTGCTGGGACGCTGAGTGCTGGGACACTGAGTGCGGGGAAACTGTTTGCGGGGACACTGGGTGCTGGGACACTGAGTGCGGGGACACGGTGTGCGGGGACACGGAGTGCGGGGACACGGAGTGCGAGGAAAGTGTGTCCGGGGACACTGAGTGCGGGGACACTGTGTGCGGGGACACTGATTGCTGGGACACTGAGTGCAGGGACACTGAGTGCGGGGACACTGTGTGCGGGGACACTGTGTGCGGGGACACGGTGTGCGGGGACACTGTGTGCGTAAGAGATAGAGGGCTAAAAACACCGGATTCGTGTTTAGCAAGGTCGCTTCCTTAAGAAAAGTCACATCATTTTTTCTTTTTTTCACAATTTTAGAAAATACAGAAAAATGCCTGTAACTCCTAAACCGTAAGAGATAGAGGGCTAAAAACACCGGATTCGTGTTCAGAAAGGTCGCTTCCCTAAGAAAAGTCACATCATTTTTTCTTTTTTCACAATTTTAGAAAATACAGAAAAATGCCTGTAACTCCTAAACCGTAAGCGATAGAGGGCTAAAAACACCGGATTCGTGTTCAGCAAGGTCGCTTCCTTAAGAAAAGTCACATCATTTTTTCTTGTTTTCACAATTTTAGAAAATACATAAAAATGCCTGTAACTCCTAAACCGTAAGCGACAGAGGGCTAAAAACACCGGATTCGTGTTCAGCATGGTCGCTTCCTTAAGAAAAGTCACATCATTTTTTCTTTTTTTCACAATTTTAGAAAATACAGAAAAATGCCTGTAACTCCTAAACCGTAAGAGATAGAGGGCTAAAACCACCGGATTCGTGTTCAGCAAGGTCGCTTCCTTAAGAAAAGTCACATCATTTTTTCTTTTTTTCACAATTTTAGAAAATACATAAAAATGCCTGTAACTCATAAACCGTAAGCGACAGAGGGCTAAAAACACCGGATTCGTGTTCAGCATGGTCGCTTCCGTAAGAATAGCGACATCATTTTTCTGTTTTTCACAATTTTAGAAAATACAGAAAAATGCCTGTAACTCCTAAACCGTAAGAGATAGAGGGCTAAAAACACCGGATTCGTGTTCAGCAAGGTCGCTTCCTTAAGAAAAGTCACATCATTTTTTCTTTTTTTTACAATTTTAGAAAATATAGAAAAATGCCTGTAACTCCTAAACCGTAAGCGATAGAGGGCTAAAAACACTGGATTCGTGTTCAGCAAGGTCGCTTCCTTAAGAAAAGTCACATCATTTTTTCTTTTTTTCACAATTTTAGAAAATACAGAAAAATGCCTGTAACTCCTAAACCATAAGAGATAGAGGGCTAAAAACACCGGATTCGTGTTCAGCAAGGTCGCTTCCTTAAGAAAAGTCACATCATTTTTTTTTCTCAATTTTAGAAAATACAGAAAAATGCCTGTAACTCCTAAACCGTAAGCGATAGAGGGCTAAAAACACCGGATTCGTGTTCAGCAAGGTCGCTTCCTTAAGAAAAGTCAAATCATTTTTTCTTTTTTTCACAATTTTAGAAAATACAGAAAAATGCCTGTAACTCCTAAACCGTAAGAGATAGAGGGCTAAAAACACCGGATTCGTGTTCAGAAAGGTCGCTTCCTTAAGAAAAGTCACCTCATTTTTTCTTTTTTCACAATTTTAGAAAATACAGAAAAATGCCTGTAACTCCTAAACCGTAAGCGATAGAGGGCTAAAAACACCGGATTCGTGTTCAGCAAGGTCGCTTCCTTAAGAAAAGTCACATCATTTTTTCTTTTTTTCACAATTTTAGAAAATACAGAAAAATGCCTGTAACTCCTAAACCGTAAGCGATAGAGGGCTAAAAACACCGGATTCGTGTTCAGCAAGGTCGCTTCCTTAAGAAAAATCACATCATTTTTTCTTTTTTTCACAATTTTAGAAAATACAGAAAAATGCCTGTAACTCCTAAACCATAAGAGATAGAAGGCTAAAAACACCGGATTCGTGTTCAGCAATGTCGCTTCCTTAAGAAAAGTCACATCATTTTTTCTTTTTTTCACAATTTTAGAAAATACAGAAAAATTCCTGTAACTCCTAAACCATAAGAGATAGAGGGCTAAAAACACCGGATTCGTGTTCAGCAAGGTCGCTTCCTTAAGAAAAGTCACATCATTTTTTCTTTTTTTTCACAATTTTAGAAAATACAGAGAAATGCCTGTAACTCCTATACCATAAGAGATAGAGGGCTAAAAACACCGGATTCGTGTTCAGCAAGGTCGCTTCCTTAAGAAAAGTCACATCATTTTTTCTTTTTTTCATAATTTTAGAAAATACAGAAAAATGCCTGTAACTCCTAAACCATAAGAGATAGAGGGCTAAAAACACCGGATTCGTGTTCAGCAAGGTCGCTTCCTTAAGAAAAGTCACATCATTTTTTCTTTTTTTCACAATTTTAGAAAATACAGAAAAATGCCTGTAACTCCTAAACCGTAAGAGATAGAGGGCTAAAAACACCGGATTCGTGTTCAGCAAGGTCGCTTCCTTAAGAAAAGTCACATCATTTTTTCTTTTTTCACAATTTTAGAAAATACAGAAAAATGTCTGTAACTCCTAAACCGTAAGCGACAGAGGGCTAAAAACACCGGATTCGTGTTCAGCAAGGTCGCTTCCTTAAGAAAAGTCACATCATTTTTTCTTTTTTTCACAATTTTAGAAAATACAGAAAAATGCCTGTAACTCCTAAACCGTAAGCGATAGAGGGCTAAAAACACAGGATTCGTGTTCAGCAAGGTCGCTTCCTTAAGAAAAGTCACATCATTTTTTTCTTTTTTCACAATTTTTGAAAATACAGAAAAATGCCTGTAACTCCTAAACCATAAGAGATAGAGGGCTAAAAACACCGGATTCGTGTTCAGCAAGGTCGCTTCCTTAAGAAAAGTCACATCATTTTTTCTTTTTTTCACAATTTTAGAAAATACAGAAAAATGCCTGTTACTCCTAAACCGTAAGAGATAGAGGGCTAAAAACACCGGATTCGTGTTCAGCAAGGTCGCTTCCTTAAGAAAAATCATATCATTTTTTATTTTTTTCACATATTTAGAAAATACAGAAAAATGCCTGTAACTCCTAAACCGTAAGCGATAGAGGGCTAAAAACACCGGATTCGTGTTCAGCAAGGTCGCTTCCTTAAGAAAAGTCACATCATTTTTTCTTTTTTTCACAAATTTAGAAAATACAGAAAAATGCCTGTAACTCCTAAACCATAAGAGATAGAGGGCTAAAAACACCGGATTCGTGTTCAGCAAGGTCGCTTCCTTAAGAAAAGTCACATCATTTTTTCTTTTTTTCACAATTTTAGAAAATACAGAAAAATGCCTGTAACTCCTAAACCATAAGAGATAGAGGGCTAAAAACACCGGATTCGTGTTCAGCAAGGTCGCTTCCTTAAGAATAGTGACATCATTTTTTCTGTTTTTCACAATTTTAGAAAATACAGAAAAATGCCTGTAACTCCTAAACCATAAGAGATAGAGGGCTAAAAACACCGGATTCGTGTTCAGCAAGGTCGCTTCCTTAAAAAAAGTCACATCATTTTTTTCTTTTTTTCACAATTTTAGAAAATACATAAAAATGCCTGTAACTCCTAAACCATAAGAGATAGAGGGCTAAAAACACCGGATTCGTGTTCAGCAAGGTCGCTTCCTTAAGAAAAGTCACATCATTTTTTTCTTTTTTTCACAATTTTAGAAAATACAGAAAAATGCCTGTAACTCCTAAACCGTAAGAGATAGAGGGCTAAAAACACCGGATTCGTGTTCAGCAAGGTCGCTTCCTTAAGAAAAGTCACATCATATTTTCTTTTTTCACAATTTTAGAAAATACAGAAAAATGCCTGTAACTCCTAAACCATAAGAGATAGAGGGCTAAAAACACCGGATTCGTGTTCAGCAAGGTCGCTTCCTTAAGAATAGTGACATCATTTTTTCTGTTTTTCACAATTTTAGAAAATACAGAAAAATGCCTGTAACTCCTAAACCGTAAGAGATAGAGGGCTAAAAACACCGGATTCGTGTTCAGCAAGGTCGCTTCCTTAAGAAAAGTCACATCATTTTTTCTTTTTTTCACAATTTTAGAAAATACAGAAAAATGCCTGTAACTCCTAAACCGTAAGCGATAGAGGGCTAAAAACACCGGATTCGTGTTCAGAAAGGTCGCTTCCTTAAGAAAAGTCACATCATTTTTTCTTTTTTTCACAATTTTAGAAAATACAGAAAAATGCATGTAACTCCTAAACCGTAAGAGATATAGGGCTAAAAACACCAGATTCGTGTTCAGCAAGGTCGCTTCCTTAAGAAAAGTCACATCATTTTTTTTTCACAATTTTAGAAAATACAGAAAACAGCCTGTAACTCCTAAACCGTAAGCGATAGAGGGCTAAAAACACCGGATTCGTGTTCAGCAAGGTCGCTTCCTTAAGAAAAGTCACATCATTTTTTCTTTTTTTCACAATTTTAGAAAATACAGAAAAATGCCTGTAACTCCTAAACCGTAAGCGATAGAGGGCTAAAAACACCGGATTCGTGTTCAGCAAGGTCGCTTCCTTAAGAAAAGTCACATCATTTTTTCTTGTTTTCACAATTTTAGAAAATACATAAAAATGCCTGTAACTCCTAAACCGTAAGCGACAGAGGGATAAAATTACCGGATTCGTGTTCAGCAAGGTCGCTTCCTAAAGAAAAGTCACATCATTTTTTTCTTTTTTTCACAATTTAGAAAATACAGAAAAATGCCTGTAACTCCTAAACCATAAGAGATAGAGGGCTAAAAACACCAGATTCGTGTTCAGCAAGGTCGCTTCCTTAAGAAAAGTCACATCATTTTTTTTTCACAATTTTAGAAAATACAGAAAACAGCCTGTAACTCCTAAACCGTAAGCGATAGAGGGCTAAAAACACCGGATTCGTGTTCAGCAAGGTCGCTTCCTTAAGAAAAGTCACATCATTTTTTCTTTTTTTTACAATTTTAGAAAATATAGAAAAATTCCCGTAACTCCTAAACCGTAAGCGATAGAGGGCTAAAAACACTGGATTCGTGTTCAGCAAGGTCGCTTCCTTAAGAAAAGTCACATCATTTTTTCTTTTTTTCACAATTTTAGAAAATACAGAAAAATGCCTGTAACTCCTAAACCGTAAGCGATAGAGGGCTAAAAACACCGGATTCGTGTTCAGCAAGGTCGCTTCCTAAAGAAAAGTCACATCATTTTTTTCTTTTTTTCACAATTTTAGAAAATACAGAAAAATGCCTGTAACTCCTAAACCATAAGAGATAGAGGGCTAAAAACACCAGATTCGTGTTCAGCAAGGTCGCTTCCTTAAGAAAAGTCACATCATTTTTTCTTTTTTTCACAATTTTAGAAAATACAGAAAAATGCCTGTTACTCCTAAACCGTAAGAGATAGAGGGCTAAAAACACCGGATTCGTGTTCAGCAAGGTCGCTTCCTTAAGAAAAGTCACATCATTTTTTCTTTTTTTCACATATTTAGAAAATACAGAAAAATGCCTGTAACTCCTAAACCGTAAGCGATAGAGGGCTAAAAACACCGGATTCGTGTTCAGCAAAATCGCTTCCTTAAGAAAAGTCACATCATTTTTTATTTTTTTCACAATTTTAGAAAATACAGAAAAATGCCTGTAACTCCTAAACCATAAGAGATAGAGGGCTAAAAACACCGGATTCGTGTTCAGCAAGGTCGCTTCCTTAAGAAAAGTCACATCATTTTTTCTTTTTTTTACAATTTTAGAAAATATAGAAAAATTCCCGTAACTCCTAAACCGTAAGCGATAGGGGGCTAAAAACACTGGATTCGTGTTCAGCAAGGTCGCTTCCTTAAGAAAAGTCACATCATTTTTTCTTTTTTTCACAATTTTAGAAAATACAGAAAAATGCCTGTAACTCCTAAACCGTAAGCGATAGAGGGCTAAAAACACCGGATTCGTGTTCAGCAAGGTCGCTTCCTAAAGAAAAGTCACATCATTTTTTTCTTTTTTTCACAATTTTAGAAAATACAGAAAAATGCCTGTAACTCCTAAACCATAAGAGATAGAGGGCTAAAAACACCAGATTCGTGTTCAGCAAGGTCGCTTCCTTAAGAAAAGTCACATCATTTTTTCTTTTTTTCACAATTTTAGAAAATACAGAAAAATGCCTGTTACTCCTAAACCGTAAGAGATAGAGGGCTAAAAACACCGGATTCGTGTTCAGCAAGGTCGCTTCCTTAAGAAAAGTCACATCATTTTTTCTTTTTTTCACATATTTAGAAAATACAGAAAAATGCCTGTAACTCCTAAACCGTAAGCGATAGAGGGCTAAAAACACCGGATTCGTGTTCAGCAAAATCGCTTCCTTAAGAAAAGTCACATCATTTTTTATTTTTTTCACAATTTTAGAAAATACAGAAAAATGCCTGTAACTCCTAAACCATAAGAGATAGTAGGCTAAAAACACCGGATTCGTGTTCAGCAAGGTCGCTTCCTTAAGAATAGTGACATTATTTTTTCTGTTTTTCACAATTTTAGAAAATACAGAAAAATGCCTGTAACTCCTAAACCGTAAGAGATAGAGGGCTAAAAACACCGGATTCGTGTTCAGCAAGGTCGCTTTCTGAAGAAAAGTCACATCATTTTTTCTTTTTTTCCTAATTTTAGAAAATACAGAAAAATGCCTGTTACTCCTAAACCGTAAGAGATAGAGGGCTAAAAACACCGGATTCGTGTTCAGCAAGGTCGCTTCCTTAAGAAAAGTCACATCATTTTTTCTTTTTTTCACAATTTTAGAAAATACAGAAAAATGCCTGTAACTCCTAAACCGTAAGCGATAGAGGGCTAAAAACACCGGATTCGTGTTCAGCAAGGTCGCTTTCTTAATAAAAGTCACATCATTTTTTCTTTTTTTCACAATTTTAGAAAATACAGAAAAATGCCTGTAACTCCTAAACCATAAGAGATAGAGGGCTAAAAACACCGGATTCGTGTTTAGCAAGGTCGCTTCCTTAAGAAAAGTCACATCATTTTTTCTTTTTTTCACAATTTTAGAAAATACAGAAAAATGCCTGTAACTCCTAAACCGTAAGAGATAGAGGGCTAAAAACACCGGATTCGTGTTCAGCAAGGTCGCTTCTTTAAGAAAAGTCACATCATTTTTTTCTTTTTTTCACAATTTTAGAAAATACAGAAAAATGTCTGTAACTCCTAAACCGTAAGCGACAGAGGGCTAAAAACACCGGATTCGTGTTCAGCAAGGTCGCTTCCTTAAGAAAAGTCACATCATTTTTTCTTTTTTTCACAATTTTAGAAAATACAGAAAAATGCCTGTAACTCCTAAACCGTAAGCGATAGAGGGCTAAAAACACAGGATTCGTGTTCAGCAAGGTCGCTTCCTTAAGAAAAGTCACATCATTTTTTTCTTTTTTTCACAATTTTAGAAAATACAGAAAAATGCCTGTAACTCCTAAACCATAAGAGATAGAGGGCTAAAAACACCGGATTCGTGTTCAGCAAGGTCGCTTCCTTAAGAAAAGTCACATCATTTTTCTTTTTTTCACAATTTTAGAAAATACAGAAAAATGCCTGTTACTCCTAAACCGTAAGAGATAGAGGGCTAAAAACACCGGATTCGTGTTCAGCAAGGTCGCTTCCTTAAGAAAAGTCACATCATTTTTTCTTTTTTTCACAATTTTAGAAAATACAGAAAAATGCCTGTAACTCCTAAACCATAAGAGATAGAGGGCTAAAAACACCGGATTCGTGTTCAGCAAGGTCGCTTCCTTAAGAAAAGTCACATCATTTTTTCTTTTTTTCACAATTTTAGAAAATACAGAAAAATGCCTGTAACTCCTAAACCATAAGAGATAGAGGGCTAAAAACACCGGATTCGTGTTCAGCAAGGTTGCATCCTTAAGAATAGTGACATCATTTTTTCTGTTTTTCACAATTTTAGAAAATACAGAAAAATGCCTGTAACTCCTAAACCGTAAGAGATAGAGGGCTAAAAACACCGGATTCGTGTTCAGCAAGGTCGCTTCCTTAAAAAAAGTCACATCATTTTTTTCTTTTTTTCACAATTTTAGAAAATGAAAATACAAAAAAATGCCTAAAACTCCTAAACCGTAAGCGATAGAGGGCTAAAAACACCGGATTCGTGTTCAGAAAGGTCGCTTCCTTAAGAAAAGTCACATCATTTTTTCTTTTTTTCACAATTTTAGAAAATACAGAAAAATGCATGTCACTCCTAAACCGTAAGAGATAGAGGGCTAAAAACACCAGATTCGTGTTCAGCAAGGTCGCTTCCTTAAGAAAAGTCACATCATTTTTTTTTCACAATTTTAGAAAATACAGAAAACAGCCTGTAACTCCTAAACCGTAAGCGATAGAGGGCTAAAAACGCCGGATTCGTGTTCAGCAAGGTCGCTTCCTTAAGAAAAGTCACATCATTTTTTCTTTTTTTCACAATTTTAGAAAATACAGACAAATGCCTGTAACTCCTAAACCGTAAGAGATAGAGGGCTAAAAACACCGGATTCGTGTTCAGAAAGGTCGCTTCCTTAAGAAAAGTCACATCATTTTTTCTTTTTTTCACAATTTTAGAAAATACAGAAAAATGCCTGTAACTCCTAAACCGTAAGCGATAGAGGGCTAAAAACACCGGATTCGTGTTCAGCAAGGTCGCTTCCTTAAGAAAAGTCACATCATTTTTTCTTGTTTTCACAATTTTAGAAAATACATAAAAATGCCTGTAACTCCTAAACCGTAAGCGACAGAGGGTTAAAAACACCGGATTCGTGTTCAGCATGGTCACTTCCTTAAGAAAAGTCACATCATTTTTTCTTTTTTTCACAATTTTAGAAAATACAGAAAAATGCCTGTAACTCCTAAACCATAAGAGATAGAGGGCTAAAAACATCGGATTCGTGTTCAGCAAGGTCGCTTCCTTAAGAAAAGTCACATCATTTTTTCTTTTTTTCACAATTTTAGAAAATACAGAAAAATGCCTGTTACTCCTAAACCGTAAGAGATAGAGGGCTAAAAACACCGGATTCGTGTTCAGCAAGGTCGCTTCCTTAAGAAAAGTCACATCATTTTTTCTTTTTTTCACATATTTAGAAAATACAGAAAAATGCCTGTAACTCCTAAACCGTAAGCGATAGAGGGCTAAAAACACCGGATTCGTGTTCAGCAAAATCGCTTCCTTAAGAAAAGTCACATCATTTTTTATTTTTTTCACAATTTTAGAAAATACAGAAAAATGCCTGTAACTCCTAAACCATAAGAGATAGAGGGCTAAAAACACCGGATTCGTGTTCAGCAAGGTCGCTTCCTTAAGAAAAGTCACATCATTTTTTCTTTTTTCACAATTTTTGAAAATACAGAAAAATGCCTGTAACTCTTATACCATAAGAGATAGAAGGCTAAAAACACCGGATTCGTGTTCAGCAAGGTCGCTTCCTTAAGAATAGTGACATCATTTTTTCTGTTTTTCACAATTTTAGAAAATACAGAAAAATGCCTGTAACTCCTAAACCGTAAGAGATAGAGGGCTAAAAACACCGGATTCGTGTTCAGCAAGGTCGCTTCCTTAAGAAAAGTCACATCATTTTTTCTTTTTTTCACAATTTTAGAAAATACAGAAAAATGCCTGTTACTCCTAAACCGTAAGAGATAGAGGGCTAAAAACACCGGATTCGTGTTCAGCAAGGTCGCTTCCTTAAGAAAAGTCACATTATTTTTTCTTTTTTTCACAATTTTAGAAAATACAGAAAAATGCCTGTAACTCCTAAACCGTAAGCGATAGAGGGCTAAAAACACCGGATTCGTGTTCAGCAAGGTCGCATTCTTAAGAAAAGTCACATCATTTTTTCTTTTTTTCACAATTTTAGAAAATACAGAAAAATGCCTGTAACTCCTAAACCGTAAGCGATAGAGGGCTAAAAACACCGGATTCGTGTTAAGCAATGTCGCGATTCCTTAAGAAAAATCACATCATTTTTTTTCACAATTTTAGAAAATACAGAAAAATGCCTGTTACTCCTAAACCGTAAGAGATAGAGGGCTAAAAACACCGGATTCGTGTTCAGCAAGGTCGCTTCCTTAAGAAAAGTCACATCATTTTTTCTTTTTTTCACAATTTTAGAAAATACAGAAAAATGCCTGTAACTCCTAAACCGTAAGCTATAGAGGGCTAAAAACACCGGATTCGTGTTCAGCAAAATCGCTTCCTTAAGAAAAGTCACATCATTTTTTATTTTTTTCACAATTTTAGAAAATACAGAAAAATGCCTGTAACTCCTAAACCATAAGAGATAGAGGGCTAAAAACACCGGATTCGTGTTCAGCAAGGTCGCTTCCTTAAGAAAAGTCACATCATTTTTTATTTTTTCACAATTTTTGAAAATACAGAAAAATGCCTGTAACTCCTATACCATAAGAGATAGAAGGCTAAAAACACCGGATTCGTGTTCAGCAAGGTCGCTTCCTTAAGAAAAGTCACATCATTTTTTCTTTTTTTCACAATTTTAGAAAATACAGAAAAATGCCTGTAACTCCTAAACCGTAAGCGATAGAGGGCTAAAAACACCGGATTCGTGTTCAGCAAGGTCGCTTCCTTAAGAAAAGTCACATAATTTTTTCTTGTTTTCACAATTTTAGAAAATACATAAAAATGCCTGTAACTCCTAAACCGTAAGCGACAGAGGGTTAAAAACACCGGATTCGTGTTCAGCATGGTCACTTCCTTAAGAAAAGTCACATCATTTTTTCTTTTTTTCACAATTTTAGAAAATACAGAAAAATGCCTGTAACTCCTAAACCATAAGAGATAGAGGGCTAAAAACACCGGATTCGTGTTCAGCAAGGTCGCTTCCTTAAGAAAAGTCACATCATTTTTTCTTTTTTTCACAATTTTAGAAAATACAGAAAAATGCCTGTTACTCCTAAACCGTAAGAGATAGAGGGCTAAAAACACCGGATTCGTGTTCAGCAAGGTCGCTTCCTTAAGAAAAGTCACATCATTTTTTCTTTTTTTCACATATTTAGAAAATACAGAAAAATGCCTGTAACTCCTAAACCGTAAGCGATAGAGGGCTAAAAACACCGGATTCGTGTTCAGCAAAATCGCTTCCTTAAGAAAAGTCACATCATTTTTTATTTTTTTCACAATTTTAGAAAATACAGAAAAATGCCTGTAACTCCTAAACCATAAGAGATAGAGGGCTAAAAACACCGGATTCGTGTTCAGCAAGGTCGCTTCCTTAAGAAAAGTCACATCATTTTTTCTTTTTTCACAATTTTTGAAAATACAGAAAAATGCCTGTAACTCTTATACCATAAGAGATAGAAGGCTAAAAACACCGGATTCGTGTTCAGCAAGGTCGCTTCCTTAAGAATAGTGACATCATTTTTTCTGTTTTTCACAATTTTAGAAAATACAGAAAAATGCCTGTAACTCCTAAACCGTAAGAGATAGAGGGCTAAAAACACCGGATTCGTGTTCAGCAAGGTCGCTTCCTTAAGAAAAGTCACATCATTTTTTCTTTTTTTCACAATTTTAGAAAATACAGAAAAATGCCTGTTACTCCTAAACCGTAAGAGATAGAGGGCTAAAAACACCGGATTCGTGTTCAGCAAGGTCGCTTCCTTAAGAAAAGTCACATCATTTTTTCTTTTTTTCACAATTTTAGAAAATACAGAAAAATGCCTGTAACTCCTAAACCGTAAGCGATAGAGGGCTAAAAACACCGGATTCGTGTTCAGCAAGGTCGCATTCTTAAGAAAAGTCACATCATTTTTTCTTTTTTTCACAATTTTAGAAAATACAGAAAAATGCCTGTAACTCCTAAACCGTAAGCGATAGAGGGCTAAAAACACCGGATTCGTGTTAAGCAATGTCGCGATTCCTTAAGAAAAATCACATCATTTTTTTTTTCACAATTTTAAAAAATACAGAAAAATGCCTGTAACTCCTAAACCGTAAGCTATAGAGGGCTAAAAACACCGGATTCGTGTTCAGCAAGGTCGCCTCCTTAAGAAAAGTCACATCATTTTTTCTTTTTTTCACAATTTTAGAAAATACAGAAAAATGATTGTAACTCCTAAACCATAAGAGATAAAGGGCTAAAAACACCGGATTCGTGTTCAGCAAGGTCGCTTCCTTAAGAAAAGTCACATCATTTTTTCTTTTTTTCACAATTTTAGAAAATACAGAAAAATGCCTGTTACTCCTAAACCGTAAGAGATAGAGGGCTAAAAACACCGGATTCGTGTTCAGCAAGGTCGCTTCCTTAAGAAAAGTCACATCATTTTTTCTTTTTTTCACATATTTAGAAAATACAGAAAAATGCCTGTAACTCCTAAACCGTAAGCGATAGAGGGCTAAAAACACCGGATTCGTGTTCAGCAAAATCGCTTCCTTAAGAAAAGTCACATCATTTTTTATTTTATTCACAATTTTAGAAAATACAGAAAAATGCCTGTAACTCCTAAACCATAAGAGATAGAGGGCTAAAAACACCGGATTCGTGTTCAGCAAGGTCGCTTCCTTAAGAAAAGTCACATCATTTTTTCTTTTTTCACAATTTTTGAAAATACAGAAAAATGCCTGTAACTCCTATACCATAAGAGATAGAAGGCTAAAAACACCGGATTCGTGTTCAGCAAGGTCGCTTCCTTAAGAATAGTGACATCATTTTTCTGTTTTTCACAATTTTAGAAAATACAGAAAAATGCCTGTAACTCCTAAACCGTAAGAGATAGAGGGCTAAAAACACCGGATTCGTGTTCAGAAAGGTCGCTTCCTTAAGAAAAGTCACATCATTTTTTCTTTTTTTCACAATTTTAGAAAATACAGAAAAATGCCTGTTACTCCTAAACCGTAAGAGATAGAGGGCTAAAAACACCGGATTCGTGTTCAGCAAGGTCGCTTCCTTAAGAAAAGTCACATCATTTTTTCTTTTTTTCACAATTTTAGAAAATACAGAAAAATGCCTGTAACTCCTAAACCGTAAGCGATAGAGGGCTAAAAACACCGGATTCGTGTTCAGCAAGGTCGCTTCCTTAAGAAAAGTCACATCATTTTTTCTTGTTTTCACAATTTTAGAAAATACATAAAAATGCCTGTAACTCCTAAACCGTAAGCGACAGAGGGTTAAAAACACCGGATTCGTGTTCAGCATGGTCACTTCCTTAAGAAAAGTCACATCATTTTTTCTTTTTTTCACAATTTTAGAAAATACAGAAAAATGCCTGTAACTCCTAAACCATAAGAGATAGAGGGCTAAAAACACCGGATTCGTGTTCAGCAAGGTCGCTTCCTTAAGAAAAGTCACATCATTTTTTCTTTTTTTCACAATTTTAGAAAATACAGAAAAATGCCTGTTACTCCTAAACCGTAAGAGATAGAGGGCTAAAAACACCGGATTCGTGTTCAGCAAGGTCGCTTCCTTAAGAAAAGTCACATCATTTTTTCTTTTTTTCACATATTTAGAAAATACAGAAAAATGCCTGTAACTCCTAAACCGTAAGCGATAGAGGGCTAAAAACACCGGATTCGTGTTCAGCAAAATCGCTTCCTTAAGAAAAGTCACATCATTTTTTATTTTTTTCACAATTTTAGAAAATACAGAAAAATGCCTGTAACTCCTAAACCATAAGAGATAGAGGGCTAAAAACACCGGATTCGTGTTCAGCAAGGTCGCTTCCTTAAGAAAAGTCACATCATTTTTTCTTTTTTCACAATTTTTGAAAATACAGAAAAATGCCTGTAACTCCTATACCATAAGAGATAGAAGGCTAAAAACACCGGATTCGTGTTCAGCAAGGTCGCTTCCTTAAGAATAGTGACATCATTTTTTCTGTTTTTCACAATTTTAGAAAATACAGAAAAATGCCTGTAACTCCTAAACCGTAAGAGATAGAGGGCTAAAAACACCGGATTCGTGTTCAGCAAGGTCGCTTCCTTAAGAAAAGTCACATCATTTTTTCTTTTTTTCACAATTTTAGAAAATACAGAAAAATGCCTGTTACTCCTAAACCGTAAGAGATAGAGGGCTAAAAACACCGGATTCGTGTTCAGCAAGGTCGCTTCCTTAAGAAAAGTCACATCATTTTTTCTTTTTTTCACAATTTTAGAAAATACAGAAAAATGCCTGTAACTCCTAAACCGTAAGCGATAGAGGGCTAAAAACACCGGATTCGTGTTCAGCAAGGTCGCATTCTTAAGAAAAGTCACATCATTTTTTCTTTTTTTCACAATTTTAGAAAATACAGAAAAATGCCTGTAACTCCTAAACCGTAAGCGATAGAGGGCTAAAAACACCGGATTCGTGTTAAGCAATGTCGCGATTCCTTAAGAAAAATCACATCATTTTTTTTTCACAATTTTAAAAAATACAGAAAAATGCCTGTAACTCCTAAACCGTAAGCTATAGAGGGCTAAAAACACCGGATTCGTGTTCAGCAAGGTCGCCTCCTTAAGAAAAGTCACATCATTTTTTCTTTTTTCACAATTTTTGAAAATACAGAAAAATGCCAGATAGAAGGCTAAAAACACCGGATTCGTGTTCAGCAAGGTCGCTTCCTTAAGAATAGTGACATCATTTTTCTGTTTTTCACAATTTTAGAAAATACAGAAAAATGCCTGTAACTCCTAAACCGTAAGAGATAGAGGGCTAAAAACACCGGATTCGTGTTCAGCAAGGTCGCTTCCTTAAGAAAAGTCACATCATTTTTTCTTTTTTTCACAATTTTAGAAAATACAGAAAAATGCCTGTTACTCCTAAACCGTAAGAGATAGAGGGCTAAAAACACCGGATTCGTGTTCAGCAAGGTCGCTTCCTTAAGAAAAGTCACATCATTTTTTCTTTTTTTCACAATTTTAGAAAATACAGAAAAATGCCTGTAACTCCTAAACCGTAAGCGATAGAGGGCTAAAAACACCGGATTCGTGTTCAGCAAGGTCGCTTTCTTAAGAAAAGTCACATCATTTTTTCTTTTTTTCACAATTTTAGAAAATACAGAAAAATGCCTGTAACTCCTAAACCGTAAGCGATAGAGGGCTAAAAACACCGGATTCGTGTTAAGCAATGTCGCGATTCCTTAAGAAAAATCACATCATTTTTTTTTCACAATTTTAATAAATACAGAAAAATGCCTGTAACTCCTAAACCGTAAGCTATAGAGGGCTAAAAACACCGGATTCGTGTTCAGCAAGGTCGCTTCCTTAAGAAAAGTCACATCTTTTTTCTTTTTTTCACAATTTTAGAAAATACAGAAAAATGATTGTAACTCCTAAACCATAAGAGATAAAGGGCTAAAAACACCGGATTCGTGTTCAGCAAGGTCGCTTTCTTAAGAATAGCGGGGACACGGAGTGCGGGGACACGGAGTGCGGGAACACGGAGTGCGGGGACACTGAGTGCGGGGACACTGTGTGCGGGGACACTGTGTGCGGGGACACTGTGTGCGGGGACACGGAGTGCGGGGACACGGAGTGCGGGGACACGGAGTGCTGGGACACTGAGTGCGGGGACACTGTGTGCGGGGACACTGTGTGCGGGGACACTGTGTGCGGGGACACGGAGTGCGAGGACACGGAGTGCGGGGACACGGAGTGCGGGGACACGGAATGCGGGGACACTGAGTGCGGGGACACTGTGTGCGGGGACACTGAGTGCTGGGACACTGATTGCGGGGACACTGTGTGCGGGGACACTGTGTGCGGGGACACTGATTGCTGGGACACTGAGTGCTGGGACACTGAGTGCGGGGACACTGTGTGCGGGGACACTGTGTGCGGGGACGCTGTGTGCGGGGACACGGAGTGCTGGGACACGGAGTGCGGGGACACGGAGTGCGGGAACACGGAGTGCGGGGACACGGAGTTATTCTGACTCTCTTAAGGTACGGGGAGTTATTCTGACTCTCTTAAGGTACGGGGAGTAATTCTGACTCTCTTAAGGTACGGGGAGTAATTCTGACTCTCTTAAGGTACGGGGAGTAATTCTGACTCTCTTAAAGTACGGGGAGTAATTCCGACTCTCTTAAAGTACGGGGAGTAATTCTGACTCTCTTAAGGTACGGGGAGTAATTCTGACTCTCTTAAGGTACGGGGAGTAATTCTGACTCTCTTAAAGCACGGGTAGTAATTCTGACTCTCTTAAGGTACGGGGAGTAATTTTGACTCTCTTAAAGTACGGGGAGTAATTCTGACTCTTTTAACGTACGGGGAGTAATTGTGACTCTCTTAAGGTACGGGGAGTAATTCTGACTCTCTTAAAGTACGGGGAGTAATTCTGACTCTCTTAAAGTACGGGGAGTAATTCTGACTCTCTTAAGGTACGGGGAGTAATTCTGACTCTTTTAAGGTACGGGGAGTAATTCTGACTCTCTTAAAGTACGGGGAGTAATTCTGACTCTCTTAAGGTACGGGGAGTAATTCTGACTCTCTTAAAGTACGGGGAGTAATTCTGACTCTTTTAACGTACGGGGAGTAATTCTGACTCTCTTAAGGTACGGGGAGTAATTCTGACTCTGGGGGATCGCGTGTAATTTCCCTTTATTCAGTCGGTGCACTTATGTAACATTTGATGACGCACTTGCCTATGGCTTCGTTATTGCGACCATTGTATTTGACTTTGTGGTCAATTATTGGACAAATAGCCACATTATCTAGTCTCTGATCAATTAAAAAAGAAAAAAACAGCGGATTGAAACGAAGGAGACCTAACGATATTATCTGATATATAGTGACGTCATGACTGTTCTACGTCCTTCACTAATAAATCAGATCATTCGGGCTCTGTAGACCTGTATTCAATTGCGCTGTTATCTAAAAATATCGGTGATTTTTTCCACCCTATCGATTTATATACTTTTAAAATACAAAAATAATTTCCTTAATAAGTCCATCAATTTTAATACGGAATTTAATTCGAATATACGATTACTTTTATTAGACCACCACGAATTATAAAGTTATTACTTACGTTATACGCTGATTTACCAGAGAGATCCCGCACCGTTGGTAACTAGGCCTCTGAATTAATACTTAGTTGGCTTTTTATGTAAATACCAATGAACAATTTACTTAAATTCTTGAAGATAAAATTTTATGATTTTTAAGATTGACAAGAAAATAATCGTCGTGATAATATTAAATTTAAATATGAATAAAACGTTTTAGAATGATTAAAATTATTAATTTTCAGTTAATAAAGTTTTTTCATCTTCCGTTATTATTATATTCTTTATCACTTTATAATAAAAATTTTTTTTGAAAGGTAATCAAACACACCAAATTACGGGCGTCATTTACAGAAGTATTTGTATTGTATTACATTCCGCATTCCATAATGATATAGAAAAGGCATTCCGTTGTTAATTTTGAAGAGATTCCATATTGCAACGCATTCTGCTAATAAAGAGTGATTTTCATTATTATTACGTTGCATTCTGTTATGAGCTTATGTATATATATATGTGCCGACTTGAGTCGTATTTTATATTCATTTTACGGCTAATAAACGGGCAATTAAAATATTATTATAGGGGTGCCTGCTGACCGTTTCTTCATCGAAAGCTAGGAATGATTCAACTAAAATTCAGTTTAACTCAATGCATGTTGAAACTTGTTACAGGTATTGCTAAAATATATAAATTAAATTAGGTGACTGTGAAATTGGTTCTAAACTTGGAACGCTGTCGGGACGCTTTACTAACACGGGGATACGGAGTGCGAGGACACTGAGTGCGGGGACACGGAGTGCGGAGACTCGGAGTGCGGGGACACGGAGTGCGGGGACACGGAGTGCGGGGACACTGTGTGCGGGGACACTGTGTGCGGGGACACGGAGTGCGAGGACACGGAGTGGGGAGACACGGAGTGCGGGGACACTGTGTGTGGGGACACGGAGTGCGGGGACACGGAGTGCGGGGAAAGTGAGTGCGGGGACACGGAGTGCGGGGACACGGAGTGCGGAGACACGGAGTGCGGAGACACGGAGTGCGGAGACACGGAGTGCGGGGACACTGTGTGCGGGGACACTGAGTGCGGGGACACTGTGTGCGGGGACACTGATTGCTGGGACACTGAGTGCTGGGACACTGAGTGCGGGGACACTGTGTGCGGGGACACTGTGTGCGGGGACACTGTGTGCGGGGACACTGTGTGCGGGGACACGGAGTGCGAGGACACGGAGTGCGGGGACACGGAGTGCGGGGACACTGTGTGCGGGGACAATGTGTGCGGGGACACGGAGTGCGGGGACACGGAGTGCGGGGACACGGAGGGCGAGGACACGGAGTGCGGGGACACGGAGTGCGATGACACGGCGTGCGAGAACACTGTGTGCGGGGACACTGAGTGCGGGGACACTGTGTGCGGGGACACTGTGTGCGGGGACACTGTGTGCGGGGATCGGAGTGCGGGGACACGGAGTGCGGGGACACGGAGTGCGGGGACACGGAGTGCGGGGAAAGTGAGTGCGGGGACACGGAGTGCGGGGACGCGGAGTGCGGGGACACTGAGTGCGGGGACACGGAGTGCGGGGACACGGAGTGCGGGGACACGGAGTGCGGGGACACTGTGTGCGGGGACACTGTGTGCGGGGACACGGAGTGCGGGGACACGGAGTGCGTGGACACGGAGTGCGGAGACACGGAGTACGGGGACACGGAGTGCGGGGACACGGAGTGCGGGGAAAGTGAGTGCGGGGACACGGAGTGCGGGGACACGGAGTGCGGAGACATGGAGTGCGGAGACACGGAGTGCGGGGACACTGTGTACGGGGACACTGTGTGCGGGGACACTGATTGCTGGGACGCTGAGTGCTGGGACACTGAGTGCGGGGACACTGTGTGCGTGGACACTGTTTGCGGGGACACTGTGTGCGGGGACACTGTGTGCGGGGACACGGAGTGCGAGGACACGGAGTGCGGGGACACGGAGTGCGGGGACACTGTGTGCGGGGACACTGTGTGTGGGGACACGGAGTGCGGGGACACGGAGTGCGGGGAAAGTGAGTGCGGGGACACGGTGGCGGGGACACGGAGTGCGGAGACACGGAGTGCGGAGACACGGAGTGCGGGGACACTGTGTGCGGGGACACTGTGTGCGGGGACACTGAGTGCGGGGACACTGTGTGCGGGGACACTGATTGCTGGGACACTGAGTGCTGGGACACAGAGTGCGGGGACACTGTGTGCGGGGACACTGTGTGCAGGGACACTGTGTGCGGGGACACGGATAGCGAGGACACGGAGTGCGGGGACACGGAGTGCGGGGACACGGAGTGCGGGGACACTGTGTGCGGGGACACTGTGTATGGGGACACGGAGTGCGGGGACATTGAGTGCGGGGACACGGAGGGCGGGGACACGGAGTGCGGGGACACGGAGTTCGATGACACGGAGTGCGGGAACACTGTGTGCGGGGACACTGAGTGCGGGGACACTGTGTGCGGGGACACTGTGTGCGGGGACACTGTGTGCGGGGACACTGTGTGCGGGGACACGGAGTGCGGGGACACGGAGTGCGGGGACACGGAGTGCGGGGACACGGAGTGCGGGGACACAGAGTGCGGGGAAAGTGAGTGCGGGGACACGGAGTGCGGGGACACTGAGTGCGGGGACACGGAGTGCGGGGACACGGAGTGCGGGGACACGGAGTGCGGGTACACTGTGTGCGGGGACACTTTGTGCGGGGACACGGAGTGCGGTGACACGGAGTGCGGGGACACGGAGTGCGGAGACACGGAGTGCGGGGACACGGAGTGCGGGGACACGGAGTGCGGGGAAAGTGAGTGCGGGGACACGGAGTGCGGGGACACGGAGTGCGGGGACACGGAGTGCGGAGACACGGAGTGCGGAGACACGGAGTGCGGGGACACTGTGTACGGGGACACTGTGTGCGGGGACACTGATTGCTGGGACGCTGAGTGCCGGGACACTGAGTGCGGGGACACTGTGTGCGGGGACACTGGGTGCGGGGACACTGTGTGCGGGGACACGGTGAGCGGGGACACGGAGTGCGGGGACACGGAGTGCGAGGAAAGTGTGTGCGGGGACACTGAGTGCGGGGACACTGTGTGCGGGGACACTGATTGCAGGGACACTTAGTGCTGGGACACTGAGTGCGGGGACACTGTGTGCGGGGACACTGTGTGCGGGGACACGGAGTGCGGGGACACGGAGTGCGGGGACACGGAGTGCGGGGACACGGAGTGCGGGGACACGGAGTGCGGGGACACGGAGTGCGGGGACACGGAGTGCGGGGACACTGTGTGCGGGGACACGGAGTGCGGGGACACGGAGTGCGGGGACACGGAGTGCGGGGACACGGAGTGCGGGGACACTGTGTGCGGGAACACTGTGTGCGGGGACACGGAGTGCGGGGACACGGAGTGCGGGGACACGGAGGGCGGGGACACGGAGTGCGGGGACACGGAGTGCGGGGACACGGAGTGCGGGGACACGGAGTGCGGGGAAAGTGAGTGCGGGGACACGGAGTGCGGGTACACGGAGTGCGGGGACACTGAGTGCGGGGACACGGAGTGCGGGGACACGGAGTGCGGGGACACGGAGTGCGGGGACACGGAGTGCGGGGACACTGTGTGCGGGGACACGGAGTGCGGGGACACGGAGTGCGGGAACACGGAGTGCGGAGACACGGAGTGCGGGGACACGGAGTGCGGGGACACGGAGTGCGGGGAAAGTGAGTGCGGGGACACGGAGTGCGGGGACACGGAGTGCGGAGACACGGAGTGCGGAGACACGGAGTGCGGGGACACTGTGTGCGGGGACACTGTGTGCGGGGACACTGAGTGCGGGGACACTGTGTGCGGGGACGCTGAGTGCTGGGACACTGAGTGCGGGGAAACTGTTTGCGGGGACACTGGGTGCTGGGACACTGTGTGCGGGGACACGGTGTGCGGGGACACGGAGTGCGGGGACACGGAGTGCGAGGAAAGTGTGTGCGGGGACACTGAGTGTGGGGACACTGTGTGCGGGGACACTGATTGCAGGGACACTGAGTGCTGGGACACTGAGTGCGGGGACACTGTTTGCGGGGACACTGTGTGCGGGGACACGGAGTGCGGGGACACGGAGTGCGGGGACACGGAGTGCGGGGACACGGAGTGCGGGGACACGGAGTGCGGGGACACTGTGTGCGGGTACACTGTGTGCGGGGACACGGAGTGCGGGGACACTGTGTGCGGGAACACTGTGTGCGGGGACACGGAGTGCGGGGACACGGAGTGCAGGGACACGTAGGGCGGGGACACGGAGTGCGGGGACACTGAGTGCGTTGACACGGAGTGCGGGGACACAGTGTGCGGGGACACTGTGTGCGGGGACACTGTGTACGGGGACACTGTGTGCGGGGACATTGTGTGCGGAGACACGGAGTGCGGGGACACGGAGTGCAGGGACACGGAGTGCGGGGACACGGAGTGCGGGGACACGGAGTGCGGGGACACTGAGTGCGGGGACACGGAGTGCGGGGACACGGAGTGCGGAGACACGGAGTGCGGAGACACGGAGTGCGGAGACACTGTGTACGGGGACACTGTGTGCGGGGACACTGTGTGCGGGGACACGGAGTGCGGAGACACGGAGTGCGGGGACACGGAGTGCGGGGACACGGAGTGCGGGGAAAGTGAGTGCGGGGACACGGAGTGCGGGGACACGGAGTGCGGGGACACGGAGTGCGGAGACACGGAGTGCGGAGACACGGAGTGCGGGGACACTGTGTACGGGGACACTGTGTGCGGGGACACTGATTGCTGGGACGCTGAGTGCCGGGACACTGAGTGCGGGGACACTGTGTGCGGGGACACTGGGTGCGGGGACACTGTGTGCGGGGACACGGTGAGCGGGGACACGGAGTGCGGGGACACGGAGTGCGAGGAAAGTGTGTGCGGGGACACTGAGTGCGGGGACACTGTGTGCGGGGACACTGATTGCAGGGACACTTAGTGCTGGGACACTGAGTGCGGGGACACTGTGTGCGGGGACACTGTGTGCGAGGACACGGAGTGCGGGGACACGGAGTGCGGGGACACGGAGTGCGGGGACACGGAGTGCGGGGACACGGAGTGCGGGGACACAAAGTGCGGGGACACTGTGTGCGGGGACACTGTGTGCGGGGACACGGAGTGCGGGGACACGGAGTGCGGGGACACGGAGTGCGGGGACACGGAGTGCGATGACACGGAAAGCGATGACACTGTGTGCGGGGACACTGAGTGCGGGGACACTGTGTACGGGGACACTGTGTGCGGGGACACTGTGTGCGGGGACACGGAGTGCGGGGACACGGAGTCCGGGGATAGTGAGTGCGGGGACACGGAGTGCGGGGACACGGAGTGAGGGGACACTGAGTGCGGGGACACGGAGTGCGGGGACACGGAGTGCGGGGACACGGAGTGCGGGGACACGGAGTGCGGGGACACGGAGTGCGGGGACACGGAGTGCGGGGACACGGAGTGCGGGGGTACGGAGTGCTGGGACACTGAGTGCGGGGACACGGAGTGCGGAGACACGGAGTGCGGGGACACGGAGTGCGGGGACACGGAGTGCGGGGAGACGGAGTGCGGGGACACGGAGTGCGGGGACACTGTGTGCGAAGAAACGGAGTGCGGGGACACTGAGTGCGGGGACACTAGAAGCGAGGACACTGTGTGCGGGGACACTGTGTGCGGGGACACTGTGTGCGGGGACACGGAGTGCGGGGACACGGAGTGCGGGAACACGGAGTGCGGAGACACGGAGTGCGGGGACACGGAGTGCGGGGTCACGGAGTGCGGGGAAAGTGAGTGCGGGGACACGGAGTGCGGGGACACGGAGTGCGGAGACACGGAGTGCGGAGACACGGAATGCGGGGACACTGTGTGCGGGGACACTGAGTGCGGGGACACTGTGTGCGGGGACACTGTGTAAGGGGACACGGTGTGCGGGGACACGGAGTGCGGGGACACGGAGTGCGAGGAAAGTGTGTGCGGGGACACTGAGTGCGGGGACACTGTGTGCGGGGACACTGATTGCTGGGACACTGAGTGCTGGGACACTGAGTGCGGGGACACTGTGTGCGGGGACACTGTGTGCGGGGACACGGAGTGCGGGGACACGGAGTGCGGGGACACGGAGTGCGGGGACACGGCGTGCGGGGACACGGAGTGCGGTGACACTGTGTGCGGGTACACTGTGTGCGGGAACACGGAGTGCGGGGCACGGAGTGCGGGGACACTGTGTGCGGGAACACTGTGTGCGGGGACACGGAGTGCGGGGACACGGAGTGCGGGGACACGGAGGGCGGGGACACGGAGTGCGGGACACTGATTGCGTTGACACGGAGTGCGGGGACACTGTGTGCGGGGACACTGTGTGCGGGGACACTGTGTACGGGGACACTGTGTGCGGGGACACTGTGTGCGGGGATACGGAGTGCGGGGACACGGAGTGTGGGGACACGGAGTGCGGGGACACTGAGTGCGGGGACACGGATTGCGGGGACACGGAGTGCGGGGAAAGTGAGTGCGGGGACACGGAGTGCGGGGACACAGAGTGTGGGGACACGGAGTGCGGGGACTCGGAGTGCGGGGACACGAAATGCGGAGACACTGAGTGCTGGGACCCTGAGTGCGGGGACACTGTGTGCGGGAACACTGTGTGCGGGGACACGGAGTGCGGGGACACGGAGTGAGGGGACACGGAGGGCGGAGACACGGAGTGCGGGGACACGGAGTGGGATGACACGGAGTGCGGGTACACTGTGTGCGGGGACACAGAGTGCGGGGACACTGTGTACGGGGACACTGTGTGCGGGAACACTGTGTGCGGGGACACGGAGTGCGGGGACACGGAGTGCGGGGAAAGTGAGTGCGGGGACACGGATTGCGGGGACACGGAGTGCGGGGACACGGAGTGCGGAGACACTGAGTGCTGGGACACTGAGTGCGGGGACACTGTGTGCGGGGACACTGTGTGCGGGTACACTGTGTGCGGGGACACGGAGTGCGGGGACACGGAGTGCGGGGACACTGTGTGCGGGGACACTGTGTGCGGGGACACTGAGTGCGGGGACTCGGAGTGCGGAGACACGGAGTGCGGGGACACGGAGTGCGGGGACACGGAGTGCGGGGACACGGAGTGCGGGGATACGGAGTGCGGGGACACTGAGTGCGGGGAGACGGAGTGCGGAGACACGGAGTGCGGAGACACGGAGTGCGGGGACACGGAGTGCGGGGACACGGAGGGCGGGGACACGGAGTGCAGGCACACGGAGTGCGGGGACACTGTGTGCGGGGACACATAGTGCGGGGACGCGGAGTGCGGGGAAAGTGAGTGCGGGGACACGGAGTGCGGGGACACTGTGTGCGTGGACACGGAGTGCGGGGAAAGTGAGTGCGGGGAAACGGAGTGCGGGGACACTGTGTGCGGGGACATTGTGTGCGTGGACACTGTGTGCGGGGACACGGAGTGCGGGGACACGGAGTGCCGGGACACGGAGTGCGGGGACACGGAGTGCGGGGACACTGAGTGCGTGGACACGGAGTGCGGGGACACGGAGTGCGGGGAAAGTGATTGCGGGGACACGGAGTGCGGGGACTCGAAGTGCGGGGACACTGAGTGCGGGGATTCGGAGTGCGGGGACACGGAGTGCGGGGACACGGAGTGCGGGGACACGGAGTGCGGGGACACGGATTGCGGGGACACGGAGTGCGGGGAAAGTGAGTGCGGGGACACGGAGTGCGGGGACTCGGAGTGCGGAGACACGGAGTGCGGAGACACGGAGTGCGGGGACACGGAGTGCGGGGACACGGAGTGCGGGGAAAGTGAGTGCGGGGAAACGGAGTGCGGGGACACGGAGTGCGGGGACACGGAGTGCGGAGACACGGAGTGCGGAGACACGGAGTGCAGGGACACTGTGTACGGGGACACTGTGTGCGGGGACATTGATTGCTGGGACGCTGAGTGCCGGGACACTGAGTGCGGGGACACTGTGTGCGGGGACACTGGGTGCGGGGACACTGTGTGCGGGGACACGGTGAGCGGGGACACGGAGTGCAGGGACACGGAGTGCGAGGAAAGTGTGTGCGGGGACACTGAGTGCGGGGACACTGTGTGCGGGGACACTGATTGCAGGGACACTTAGTGCTGGGACACTGAGTGCGGGGACACTGTGTGCGGGGACACGGAGTGCGGAAACACGGAGTGCGGGGACACGGAGTGCGGGGACACGGAGTGCGGGGACACGGAGTGCGGGGACACTGTGTGCGGGGACACTGTGTGCGGGGACACGGAGTGCGGGGACACGGAGTGCGGGGACACGGAGTGCGGGGACACGGAGTGCGGGGACACTGTGTGCGGGAACACTGTGTGCGGGGACACAGAGTGCGGGGACACGGAGTGCGGGGACACGGAGGGCGGGGACACGGAGTGCGGGGACACGGAGTGCGGGGACACGGAGTGCGGGGACACGGAGTGCGGGGAAAGTGAGTGCGGGGACACGGAGTGCGGGGACACGGAAAGCGGGGAAAGTGAGTGCGGGGACACGGAGTGCGGGGACACGGAGTGCGGAGACACGGAGTGCGGAGACACGGAGTGCGGGGACACTGTGTAAGGGGACACTGTGTGCGGGGACACTGAGTGCGGGGACACTGTGTGCGGGGACACTGATTGCTGGGACGCTGAGTGCTGGGACACTGAGTGCGGGGAAACTGTTTGCGGGGACACTGGGTGCTGGGACACTGTGTGCGGGGACACGGTGTGCGGGGACACGGAGTGCGGGGACACGGAGTGCGAGGAAAGTGTGTGCGGGGACACTGAGTGCGGGGACACTGTAGGCGGGGACACTGATTGCTGGGACACTGAGTGCTGGGACACTGAGTGCGGGGACACTGTGTGCGGGGACACTGTGTGCGGGGACACGGAGTGCGGGGACACGGAGTGCGGGGACACGGAGTGCGGGGACACGGAGTGCGGGGACACGGAGTGCGGGGACACGGAGTGCGGGAACACTGTGTGCGGGTACACTGTGTGCGGGGACACGGAGTGCGGGGACACGGAGTGCGGGGACACTGTGTGCGGGAACAATGTGTGCGGGGACACGGAGTGCGGGGACACGGAGTGCGGGGACACGGAGTGCGGGGACACGGAGTGCGGGGACACGGAGTGCGGGGACACTGTGTGCGGGGACACTGTGTGCGGGGACACGGAGTGCGGGGACACGGAGTGCGGGGACACGGAGTGCGGGGACACTGTGTGCGGGAACACTGTGTGCGGGGACACAGAGTGCGGGGACACGGAGTGCGGGGACACGGAGGGCGGGGACACGGAGTGCGGGGACACGGAGTGCGGGGACACGGAGTGCGGGGACACGGAGTGCGGGGAAAGTGAGTGCGGGGACACGGAGTGCGGGGACACGGAGTGCGGGGAAAGTGAGTGCGGGGACACGGAGTGCGGGGACACGGAGTGCGGAGACACGGAGTGCGGAGACACGGAGTGCGGAGACACGGAGTGCGGGGACACTGTGTAAGGGGACACTGTGTGCGGGGACACTGAGTGCGGGGACACTGTGTGCGGGGACACTGATTGCTGGGACGCTGAGTGCTGGGACACTGAGTGCGGGGAAACTGTTTGCGGGGACACTGGGTGCTGGGACACTGTGTGCGGGGACACGGTGTGCGGGGACACGGAGTGCGGGGACACGGAGTGCGAGGAAAGTGTGTGCGGGGACACTGAGTGCGGGGACACTGTAGGCGGGGACACTGATTGCTGGGACACTGAGTGCTGGGACACTGAGTGCGGGGACACTGTGTGCGGGGACACTGTGTGCGGGGACACGGAGTGCGGGGACACGGAGTGCGGGGACACGGAGTGCGGGGACACGGAGTGCGGGGACACGGAGTGCGGGGACACGGAGTGCGGGGACACTGTGTGCGGGTACACTGTGTGCGGGGACACGGAGTGCGGGGACACGGAGTGCGGGGACACTGTGTGCGGGAACAATGTGTGCGGGGACACGGAGTGCGGGGACACGGAGTGCGGGGACACGGAGGGCGGGGACACGGAGTGCGGGGACACGGAGTGCGGGGACACGGCGTGCGGGGACACGGAGTGCGGGGACACGGAGTGCGGGGACACGGAGTGCGGGGACACGGAGTGCGGGGGTACGGAGTGCTGGGACACTGAGTGCGGGGACACGGAGTGCGGAGACACGGAGTGCGGGGACACGGAGTGCGGGGACACGGAGTGCGGGGAGACGGAGTGCGGGGACACGGAGTGCGGGGACACTGTGTGCGGGAACAATGTGTGCGGGGACACGGAGTGCGGGGACACGGAGGGCGGGGACACGGAGTGCGGAGACACGGAGTGCAGGGACACGACGTGCGGGGACACGGAGTGCGGGGACACGGAGTGCGGGGACACGGAGTGCGGGGACACGGAGTGCGGGGGTACGGAGTGCTGGGACACTGAGTGCGGGGACACGGAGTGCGGAGACACGGAGTGCGGGGACACGGAGTGCGGGGACACGGAGTGCGGGGAGACGGAGTGCGGGGACACGGAGTGCGGGGACACTGTGTGCGAAGAAACGGAGTGCGGGGACACTGTGTGCGGGGACACTAGAAGCGAGGACACTGTGTGCGGGGACACTGTGTGCGGGGACACGGAGTGCGGGGACACGGAGTGCGGGGACACGGAGTGCGGAGACACGGAGTGCGGGGACACGGAGTGCGGAGACACGGAGTGCGGGGAAAGTGAGTGCGGCGACACGGAGTGCGGGGACACTGAGTGCGGGGACACGGAGTGCGGAGACACGGAGTGTGGGGACACGGAGTGCGGGGACACGGAGTGCGGGGACACGGATTGCGGGGACACGGAGTGCGGGGACACGGAGTGCGGAGACACTGAGTGCTGGGACACTGAGTGCGGGGACACTGTGTGCGGGGACACTGTGTGCGGGTACACTGTGTGCGGGGACACGGAGTGCGGGGACACGTAGTGCGGGGACACTGTGTGCGGGGACACTGTGTGCGGGGACACTGAGTGCGGGGACACGGAGTGCGGAGACACGGAGTGCGGGGACACGGAGTGCGGGGACACGGAGTGCGGGGACACGGAGTGCGGGGATACGGAGTGCGGGGACACTGAGTGCGGGGAGACGGAGTGCGGAGACACGCAGTGCGGAGACACGGAGTGCGAGGACACGGAGTGCGGGGACACGGAGTGCGGGGACACGGAGGGCGGGGACACGGAGTGCGGGCACACGGAGTGCGGGGACACTGTGTGCGGGGACACATAGTGCGGGGACACGGAGTGCGGGGAAAGTGAGTGCGGGGACACGGAGTGCGGGGACACTGTGTGCGTGGACACGGAGTGCGGGGAAAGTGAGTGCGGGGAAACGGAGTGCGGAGACACTGTGTGCGGGGACACTGTATGCGTAGATACTGTGTGCGGGGACACGGAGTGCGGGGACACGGAGTGCGGGGACACGGAGTGCGGGGACACGGAGTGCAGGGACACGGAGTGCGGGGACACGGAGTGCGGGGACACGGAGTGCGGGGACACGGAGTGCGGGGACACGGAGGGCGTGGACACGGAGTGCGGGGACACGGAGTGCGATGACACGGAGTGCGGGAACACTGTGTGCGGGAACACTGAGTGCGGGGACACTGTGTGCGGGGACACTGTGTGCGTGGACACTGTGTGCGGGGACACGGAGTGCGGGGACACGGAGTGCGGGGACACGGAGTGCGGGGACACGGAGTGCGGGGACACTGAGTGCGGTGACACGGAGTGCGGGGACACGGAGTGAGGGGAAAGTGATTGCGGGGACACGGAGTGCGGGGACACGGAGTGCGGGGACACTGAGTGCGGGGACACGGAGTGCGGGGACACGGAGTGCGGGGACACGGAGTGCGGGGACACGGAGTGCGGGGACACGGAGCGCGGAGACACTGAGTGCTGGGACACTGAGTGCGGGGACACTGTGTGCGGGGACACTGTGTGCGGGGACACTGTGTGCGGGGACACGGAGTGCGGGGACACGGAGTGCGGGGACACTGTGTGCGGGGACACTGTGTGCGGGTACACTGTGTGCGGGGACACGGAGTGCGGGGACACTGTGTGCGGGGACACTGTGTGCGGGGACACTGTGTGCGGGGACACTGTGTGCGGGGACACTGAGTGCGGGGACACGGAGTGCGGAGACACGGAGTGCGGGGACACGGAGTGCGGGGACACGGAGTGCGGGGACACGGAGTGCGGGGATACGGAGTGTGGGGACACTAAGTGCGGGGAGACGGAGTGCGGAGACACGGAGTGCGGAGACACGGAGTGCGGGGACACGGAGTGCGGGGACACGGAGTGCGGGGACACGGAGGGCGGGGACACGGAGTGCGGGCACACGGAGTGCGGGGACACTGTGTGCGGGGACACATAGTGCGGGGACACGGAGTGCGGGGAAAGTGAGTGCGGGGACACGGAGTGCGGGGACACTGTGTGCGTGGACACGGAGTGCGGGGAAAGTGAGTGCGGGGAAACGGAGTGCGGGGACACTGTGTGCGGGGACACTGTGTGCGTGGACACTGTGTGCGGGGACACGGAGTGCGGGGACACGGAGTGCGGGGACACAGAGTGCGGGGACACGGAGTGCGGGGACACTGAGTGCGGGGACACGGAGTGCGGGGACACGGAGTGCGGGGAAAGTGATTGCGGGGACACGGAGTGCGGGGACACGGAGTGCGGGGACACTGAGTGCGGGGATTCGGAGTGCGGGGACACGGAGTGCGGGGACACGGAGTGCGGGGACACGGATTGCGGGGACACGGAGTGCGGGGAAAGTGAGTGCGGGGACACGGACTGCGGGGACACGGAGTGCGGGGACACGGAGTGCGGGGACACGGAGTGCGAGGGAAAGTGAGTGCGGGGACACGGAGTGCGGGGACACGGAGTGCGGGGACACGGTGTGCGGGGACACTGTGTGCGGGGACACTGAGTGCGGGGACACGGAGTGGGGAGACACGGAGTGCGGGGACATGGAGTACGGGGACACGGAGTGCGGGGACACGGAGTGCGGGGACACGGAGTGCGGGGACACTGTGTGCGGGGACACTGAGTGCGGCGCCACTGTGTGCGGGGAAACTGATTGCTGGGACACTGAGTGCTGGGACACTGAGTGCGGGGACACTGTGTGCGGGGACACTGTTCGGGGACACTGTGTGCGGGGACACTGATTGCTGGGACACTGAGTGCTGGGACACTGAGTTCGGGGACACTGTGTGCGGGGACACTGTGTGCGGGGACACTGTGTGCGGGGACACGGAGTGCGGGGACACTGTGTGCGAGGACACTGAGTCTGGGGACACGGATTGCGGGGACACGGAGTGCGGGGACACGGAGTGCAGGGACACGGAGTGCGGAGACACGGAGTGCGGGGACACGGATTGCGGGGACAAGGAGTGCGTAGAAAGTGAGTGCGGGGACACGGAGTGCGGGGACACGGAGTGCGGGGACACTGAGAGCGGGGACACGGAGTGCGGAGACACGGAGTGCGGGGACACGGAGTGCGGGGACACGGAGTGCGGGGACACGGAGTGCGGTGACACGGAGTGCGGGGACACGGAGTGCGGGGACACGAAGTGCGGGGACACGGAGTGCGGGGACACGGAGTGCGGGGACACGGAGTGCGGGGACGCGGAGTGCGGGGACACGGAGTGCGGCGATACGGAGTGCGGAGACACTTAGTGCGGGGACACGGAGTGCGGGGGATCGGAACGTGGGGACACGGAGTGCGGGGATACGGAGTCGGGGACACGGAGTGCGGGGACACGGAGTGCGAGGACACTTAGTGCGGAGACACGGAGTGCGGGGACACGGAGTCCGGGGAAAGTGAGTGCGGGGACACGGAGTGCGGGGACACGGAGTGCGGGGACACTGTGTGCGGGGACACTGAGTGCGGGGACACGGTGTGCGGAGACACGGAGTGCGGAGAAACGGAGAGCGGGGACACGGAGTGCTGGGACACGTAGTGCGGGGACTAGGAGTGCGGGGACACTGTGTGCGGGGACACTGTGTGCGGGGACACGGAGTGCGGGGAAACGGAGTGCGGGGACACTGTGTGCGGGGACAATGTGTGCGGGGACACGGAGTGCGGGGACACGGAGTGCGGGGACACTGAGTGCGGGGACACTGAGTGCGGGGACACTGAGTGCGGGGACACTGTGTGCGGGGACACTGTGTGCGGGGACACGGAGTGCGGGGACACGGAGTGCGGAGACACAGAGTGCGGGGACACGGACTGCGGGGACACTGAGTGCAGACACGGAGTGCGGAGACACGGAGTGCGGGGACACTGTGTGCGGGGACACGGAGTGCGGGGACACGGAGTGCGGGGACACGGAGTGCGGGGACAAAAAATGCGGGGACACTGTGTGCGGGGACACGGAGTGCGAGGACACGGAGTGCGGAGACACGGAGTGCGGGGACACTGTGTGCGGGGACACTGCGTGCGGGGACACTGTGTGCGGGGACACTGTGTGCGGGGACACGGAGTGCGGGGACACGGAGTGCGAGGACACGGAGTGCGGAGACACGGAGTGCGGGGACACGGAGTGCGAGGGAAAGTGAGTGCGTGGACACGGAGTGCGGGGACACGGAGTGCGGGGACACGGAGTGCGGGGACACGGAGTGCGGAGACACGGAGTGCGGGGACACTGTGTGCGGGGACACTGAGTGCGGGGACACAGAGTGGGGAGACACGGAGTGCGGGAACATGGAGTATGGGGACACGGAGTGCGGGGACACGGAGTGCGGGGACACGGAGTGCGGGGACACTGTGTGCGGGGACACTGAGTGCGGGGACACTGTGTGCGGGGACACTGATTGCTGGGACACTGAGTGCTGGGACACTGAGTGCGGGGACACTGTGTGCGGGGACACTGTTCGGGGACACTGAGTGCGGGGACACGGAGTGCGGGGACACGGAGTGCGGGGACACGGAGTGCGGGGACACGGAGTGCGAGGGAAAGTGAGTGCGGGGACACGGAGTGCGGGGACACGGAGTGCGGGGACACTGTGTGCGGGGACACTGAGTGCGGGGACACGGAGTGGGGAGACACGGAGTGCGGGGACATGGAGTACGGGGACACGGAGTGCGGGGACACGGAGTGCGGGGACACGTAGTGCGGGGACACTGTGTGCGGGGACACTGAGTGCGGCGACACTGTGTGCGGGGACACTGATTGCTGGGACACTGAGTGCTGGGACACTGATTGCTGGGACACTGAGTGCTGGGACACTGAGTTCGGGGACACTGTGTGCGGGGACACTGTGTGCGGGGACACTGTGTGCGGGGACACGGAGTGCGGGGACACTGTGTGCGGGGACACGGAGTCTGGGGACACGGAGTGCGGGGACACGGAGTGCGGGGACACGGAGTGCAGGGACACGGAGTGCGGAGACACGGAGTGCGGGGACACGGATTGCGGGGACACGGAGTGCGTAGAAAGTGAGTGCGGGGACACGGAGTGCGGGGACACGGAGTGCGCGGACACTGAGTGCGGGGACACGGAGTGCGGAGACACGGAGTGCGGGGACACGGAGTGCGGGGACACGGAGTGCGGAGACACGGAGTGCGGTGACACGGAGTGCGGGGACACGGAGTGCGGGGACACGAAGTGCGGGGACACGGAGTGCGGGGACACGGAGTGCGGGGACACGGAGTGCGGGGACGCGGAGTGCGGGGACACGGAGTGCGGCGATACGGAGTGCGGGGACACTAAGTGCGGGGACACGGAGTGCGGAGACACGGAGTGCGGGGACACGGAGTGCGGGGATACGGAGTCGGGGACACGGTGTGCGGGGACACGGAGTGCGAGGACACTTAGTGCGGAGACAAGGAGTGCGGGGACACGGAGTCCGGGGAATGTCCCCGCACTCAGTGTCCCCGCACACAGTGTCCCCGCACACAGTGTCCCCGCTCTCCGTGTCCCCGCACACAGTTTCCCCGCACTACCTGTCCCCGCACACAGTGTCCCCGCACACAGTGTCCCCGCACACAGTGTCCCCGCACACAGTGTCCCCGCATTCCGTGTCCCTGCACACAGTGTCCCCGCACTCAGTGTCCCCGCACACAGTGTCCCCGCACACAGTGTCCCCGCACACAGTGTCACTGCACACAGTGTCCCCGCACACAGTGTCCCCGCACACAGTGTCCCTGCACACAGTGTCCCTGCACACAGAGTCTCCGCACACAGTGTCCCTGCACACAGTGTCCCTGCACACAGTGTCCCCGCACACAGTGTCCCCGCACTCCGTGTCCCCGCACTCCGTGTCCCTGCACACAGTGTCCCCGCACACAGTGTCCCCGCACACAGTGTCCCCGCTCTCCGTGTCCCCGCACTCCGTGTCTCCGCACACAGTGTCCCTGCACTCAGTGTCCCTGCACACAGTTTCTTCGCACACAGTGTCCCCGCACTCCGTGTCCCCGCACACAGTGTCCCCGCACACAGTGTCCCCGCACACAGTGTCCCCGCACACAGTGTCCCCGCACTCCGTGTCCCCGCACTCCGTGTCCCCGCACACAGTGTCCCCGAACACAGTGTCCCCGGACACAGTGTCCCCGCACTCCGTGTCCCGCACACAGTGTCCCTGCACACAGTGTCCCCGCACACAGTGTCCCCGCAATCCGTGTCCCCGCACTCCGTGTCCCCGCACACAGTGTCCCCGCACACAGTGTCCCCGCACTCAGTGTCCCCGCACACAGTGTCCCCGCACACAGTGTCCCCGCACACAGTGTCCCCGCACACAGTGTCACTGCACACAGTGTCCCCGCACACAGTGTCCCCGCACACAGTGTCCCTGCACACAGTGTCCCTGCACACAGAGTCTCCGCACACAGTGTCCCTGCACACAGTGTCCCTGCACACAGTGTCCCCGCACACAGTGTCCCCGCACTCCGTGTCCCCTCACTCCGTGTCCCTGCACACAGTGTCCCCGCACACAGTGTCCCCGCACACAGTGTCCCCGCTCTCCGTGTCCCCGCACTCCGTGTCTCCGCACACAGTGTCCCTGCACTCAGTGTCCCTGCACACAGTTTCTTCGCACACAGTGTCCCCGCACTCCGTGTCCCCGCACACAGTGTCCCCGCACACAGTGTCCCCGCACACAGTGTCCCCGCACACAGTGTCCCCGCACTCCGTGTCCTCGCACTCCGTGTCCCCGCACACAGTGTCCCCGAACACAGTGTCCCCGGACACAGTGTCCCCGCACTCCGTGTCCCCGCACACAGTGTCCCTGCACACAGTGTCCCCGCACACAGTGTCCCCGCAATCCGTGTCCCCGCACTCCGTGTCCCCGCACACAGTGTCCCCGCACACAGTGTCCCCGCACTCAGTGTCCCCGCACACAGTGTCCCCGCACACAGTGCCCCCGCTCTCCGTGTCCCCGCACTCCGTCTCTCCGCACACAGTGTCCCCGAAAACAGTGTCCCCGCACACAGTGTCCCCGCACACAGTGTCCCCGCACACAGTGTCCCCGCACACAGTGTCCCCGCACACAGTGTCCCCGCACACAGTGTCCCCGCACACAGTGTCCCCGCACACAGTGTCCCCGCACGCAGTGTCCCCGCACTCCGTGTCCCCGCACTCCGTGTCCCTGCACACAGTGTCCCCGCACACAGTGTCCCTGCATACAGTGTCCCCGCACTCCGTGTCCCTGCACACAGTGTCCCCGCATTCCGTGTCCCCGCACTCCGTGTCCCCGCACACAGTGTCTCTGCACACAGTGTCCCTGCACACAGTGTCCCCGTAGACAGTTTCCCCGCACACAGTGTCCCCGCACTCCGTGTCTCCGCACTCCGTGTCCCCGCACTCAGTGTCCCTGCACACAGTGTCCCCGCACACAGTGTCCCCGCACACAGTGTCCCCGCACTTCCTGTCCCCGCACACAGTGTCCCTGCACACAGTGTCCCCGCACTCAGTGTCCCCGCTCTCCGTGTCCCCGCACTCCGTGTCCCCGAACTCCGTGTCCCCGCACACAGTGTCTCCGCACATAATGTCCCCGCACTCAGTGTCCCCGCACACAGTGTCCCCGCACACAGTGTCCCCGCACACAGTGTCCCTGCACACAGTGTCCCTGCACACAGAGTCTCAACACACAGTGTCCCCGCACACAGTGTCCCCGCACACAGTGTCCCCGCACACAGTGTCCCCGCACACAGTGTCCCCGCACACAGTGTCCCCGCACACAGTGTCCCCGCACACAGTGTCCCCGCACTCCGTGTCCCTGCACACGTTGTCCCCGCACACAGTGTCCCCGCACACAGTGTCCCCGCAGACAGTGTCCCCGCACACAGTGTCCTCGCACACCGAGTCCCCGCACACAGTGTCCCCGCACACAGTGTCCCCGCACACAGTGTCCCCGCACACAGTGTCCCTGCACACAGTGTCCCCGCACTCAGTGTCCCCGCACTCCGTGTCCCCGCACTCCGTGTCCCCGAACTACGTGTCCCCGCACACAGTGTCCCCGCACATAATGTCCCCGCACTCAGTGTCCCCGCACACAGTGTCCCCGCACACAGTGTCCCCGCTCTCCGTGTCCCCGCACTCCGTGTCTCCGCACACAGTGTCCCCGCACACAGTGTCCCCGCACAAGTGTCCCCGCACTACCTGTCCCCGCACACAGTGTCCCTGCACACAGTGTCCCCGCATTCAGTGTCCTCGCTCTCCGTGTTCCCCCACTCCGTGTCCCCGAACTCCGTGTCCCCGCACCCAGTGTCTCCGCACATAATGTCCCCGCACTCAGTGTCCCCGCACACAGTGTCCCCGCACACAGTGTCCCCGCTCTCCGTGTCCCCGCACTCCGTGTCTCCGCACGCAGTGTCCCCGCACACAGTGTCCCCGCACTCCGTGTCCCTGCACATAGTGTCCCTGCACACAGTGTCCCCGCACACAGTGTCCCTGCACACAGTGTCCCCGCACACAGTGTCCCCGCACACAGTGTCCCTGCACACAGTGTCCCAGCACATAGTGTCCCCGCACACAGTGTCCCCGCATTCCGTGTCCCTGCACACAGTGTCCCCGCACACAGTGTCCCCGCACACAGTGTCCCCGCACACAGTGTCCCCGCACACAGTGTCACTGCACACAGTGTCCTCGCACACAGTGTCCCCGCACACAGTGTCCCTGCACACAGTGTCCCTGCACACAGAGTCTCCGCACACAGTGTCCCTGCACACAGTGTCCCTGCACTTAGTGTCCCCGCACACAGTGTCCCCGCACTCCGTGTCCCCGCACTCCGTGTCCCTGCACACAGTGTCCCCGCACACAGTGTCCCCGCACACAGTGTCCCCGCTCTCCGTGTCCCCGCACTCCGTGTCTCCGCACACAGTGTCCCTGCACTCAGTGTCCCTGCACACAGTTTCTTCGCACACAGTGTCCCCGCACTCCGTGTCCCCGCACACAGTGTCCCCGCACACAGTGTCCCCGCACACAGTGTCCCCGCACACAGTGTCCCCGCACTCCGTGTCCCCGCACTCCGTGTCCCCGCACACAGTGTCCCCGAACACAGTGTCCCCGGACACAGTGTCCCCGCACTCCGTGTCCCCGCACACAGTGTCCCTGCACACAGTGTCCCTGCACACAGTGTCCCCGCAATCCGTGTCCCCGCACTCCGTGTCCCCGCACACAGTGTCCCCGCACACAGTGTCCCCGCACTCAGTGTCCCCGCACACAGTGTCCCCGCACACAGTGCCCCCGCTCTCCGTGTCCCCGCACTCCGTCTCTCCGCACACAGTGTCCCCGAAAACAGTGTCCCCGCACACAGTGTCCCCGCACACAGTGTCCCCGCACACAGTGTCCCCGCACACAGTGTCCCCGCACACAGTGTCCCCGCACACAGTGTCCCCGCACACAGTGTCCCCGCACACAGTGTCCCCGCACGCAGTGTCCCCGCACTCCGTGTCCCCGCACTCCGTGTCCCTGCACACAGTGTCCCCGCACACAGTGTCCCTGCATACAGTGTCCCCGCACTCCGTGTCCCTGCACACAGTGTCCCCGCATTCCGTGTCCCCGCACTCCGTGTCCCCGCACACAGTGTCTCTGCACACAGTGTCCCTGCACACAGTGTCCCCGTAGACAGTTTCCCCGCACACAGTGTCCCCGCACTCCGTGTCTCCGCACTCCGTGTCCCCGCACTCAGTGTCCCTGCACACAGTGTCCCCGCACACAGTGTCCCCGCACTCCGTGTCCCTGCACACAGTGTCCCTGCACACAGTGTCCCCGCACACAGTGTCCCCGCACACAGTGTCCCCGCACACAGTGTCCCCGCACACAGTGTCCCCGGACACAGTGACCCCGCACACAGTGTCCCCGCACACAGTGTCCCCGCATTCCGTGTCCCCGCACTCCGTGTCCCCGCACTCCGTGTCTCCGCACACATTGTCCCCGCACACAGTGTCCCCGCACACAGTGTCCCCGCATTCCGTGTCCCCGCACTCCGTGTCCCCGCACACAGTGTCCCTGCACACAGTGTCCCCGCACACAGTGTCCTCGCACTCCGTGTCTCCGCACTCCGTGTCCCCGCACTCAGTGTCCCTGCACACAGTGTCCCCGCACACAGTGTCCCCGCACTCCGTGTCCCTGCACATAGTGTCCCTGCACACAGTGTCCCCGCACACAGTGTCCCCGCACACAGTGTCCCTGCACACAGTGTCCCTGCACACAGAGTCTCCGCACACAGTGTCCCTGCACACAGTGTCCCTGCACTTAGTGTCCCCGCACACAGTGTCCCCGCACTCCGTGTCCCCGCACACAGTGTCTCCGCACATAATGTCCCCGCACTCAGTGTCCCCGCTCTCCGTGTCCCCGCACCCCGTGTCTCCGCACACAGTGTCCCCGCACACAGTGTCCCCGCACACAGTGTCCCCGCACACAGTGTCCCCGAACTCCGTGTCCCCGCACACAGTGTCTCCGCACATAATGTCCCCGCACTCAGTGTCCCCGCACACAGTGTCCCCGCACACAGTGTCCCCGCTCTCCGTGTCCCCGCACCCCGTGTCTCCGCACACAGTGTCCCCGCACACAGTGTCCCCGCACACAGTGTCCCCGCACACAGTGTCCCCGCACACAGTGTCCCCGCACACAGTGTCCCCGCACACAGTGTCCCCGCACACAGTGTCCCCGCACACAGTGTCCCCGCACACAGTGTCCCCGCACTCCGTGTCCCTGCACACAGTGTCCCCGCACACAGTGTCCCCGCACACAGTGTCCCCGCACACAGTGTCCCCGCACACAGTGTCCTCGCACACAGAGTCCCCGCACACAGTGTCCCCGCACACAGTGTCCCCGCACACAGTGTCCCCGCACACAGTGTCCCCGCACACAGTGTCCCCGCACACAGTTTCCCCGCACTACCTGTCCCCGCACACAGTGTCCCTGCACACAGTGTCCCCGCACTCAGTGTCCCCGCACTCCGTGTCCCCGCACTCCGTGTCCCCGTTCTACGTGTCCCCGCACACAGTGTCCCCGCACATAATGTCCCCGCACTCAGTGTCCCCGCACACAGTGTCCCCGCACACAGTGTCCCCGCTCTCCGTGTCCCCGCACTCCGTGACTCCGCACACAGTGTCCCCGCACACAGTGTCCCCGCACAAGTGTCCCCGCACTACCTGTCCCCGCACACAGTGTCCCTGCACACAGTGTCCCAGCACTCAGTGTCCCCGCTCTCCGTGTCCCCGCACTCCGTGTCCCCGAACTCCGTGTCCCCGCACCCAGTGTCTCCGCACATAATGTCCCCGCACTCAGTGTCCCCGCACACAGTGTCCCCGCACACAGTGTCCCCGCACACAGTGTCCCCGCACTCCGTGTCCCTGCACATAGTGTCCCTGCACACAGTGTCCCCGCACACAGTGTCCCTGCACACAGTGTCCCCGCACACAGTGTCCCCGCACACAGTGTCCCTGCACACAGTGTCCCAGCACACAGTGTCCCCGCACACAGTGTCCCCGCATTCCGTGTCCCCGCACACAGTGTCCCCGCACACAGTGTCCCCGCACACAGTGTCCCCTCACTACCTGTCCCCGCACACAGTGTCCCTGCACACAGTGTCCCCGCACTCAGTGTCCCCGCTCTCCGTGTCCCCGCACTCCGTGTCCCTGCACACAGTGTCCCTGCACACAGTGTCCCCGCACACAGTGTCCCCGCACACAGTGTCCCCGCACACAGTGTCCCCGCACACAGTGTCCCCGCACACAGTGTCCCCGCATTCCGTGTCCCCGCACTCCGTGACCCCGCACTCCGTGTCTCCGCACACATTGTCCCCGCACACAGTGTCCCCGCACACAGTGTCCCCGCATTCCGTGTCCCCGCACTCCGTGTCCCCGCACACAGTGTCCCTGCACACAGTGTCCCCGCACACAGTGTCCTCGCACTCCGTGTCTCCGCACTCCGTGTCCCCGCACTCAGTGTCCCTGCACACAGTGTCCCCGCACGCAGTGTCCCCGCACTACCTGTCCCCGCACACAGTGTCCCTGCACACAGTGTCCCCGCACTCAGTGTCCCCGCTCTCCGTGTCCCCGCACTCCGTGTCCCTGCACACAGTGTCCCTGCACACAGTGTCCCCGCACACAGTGTCCCCGCACACAGTGTCCCCGCACACAGTGTCCCCGCACACAGTGTCCCCGCACACAGTGTCCCCGCACACAGTGTCCCCGCACACAGTGTCCCCGCATTCCGTGTCCCCGCACTCCGTGTCCCCGCACTCCGTGTCTCCGCACACATTGTCCCCGCACACAGTGTCCCCGCACACAGTGTCCCCGCATTCCGTGTCCCCGCACTCCGTGTCCCCGCACACAGTGTCCCTGCACACAGTGTCCCCGCACACAGTGTCCTCGCACACAGAGTCCCCGCACACAGTGTCCCCGCACACAGTGTCCCCGCACACAGTGTCCCCGCACACAGTGTCCCCGCACACAGTTTCCCCGCACTACCTGTCCCCGCACACAGTGTCCCTGCACACAGTGTCCCCGCACTCAGTGTCCCCGCACTCCGTGTCCCCGCACTCCGTGTCCCCGAACTACGTGTCCCCGCACACAGTGTCCCCGCACACAGTGTCCCCGCACATAATGTCCCCGCACTCAGTGTCCCCGCACACAGTGTCCCCGCACACAGTGTCCCCGCTCTCCGTGTCCCCGCACTCCGTGTCTCCGCACACAGTGTCCCCGCACACAGTGTCCCCGCACAAGTGTCCCCGCACTACCTGTCCCCGCACACAGTGTCCCTGCACACAGTTTCCCCGCATTCAGTGTCCTCGCTCTCCGTGTTCCCCCACTCCGTGTCCCCGAACTCCGTGTCCCCGCACCCAGTGTCTCCGCACATAATGTCCCCGCACTCAGTGTCCCCGCACACAGTGTCCCCGCACACAGTGTCCCCGCTCTCCGTGTCCCCGCACTCCGTGTCTCCGCACACAGTGTCCCCGCACACAGTGTCCCCGCACTCCGTGTCCCTGCACATAGTGTCCCTGCACACAGTGTCCCCGCACACAGTGTCCCTGCACACAGTGTCCCCGCACACAGTGTCCCCGCACACAGTGTCCCTGCACACAGTGTCCCAGCACACAGTGTCCCCGCACACAGTGTCCCCGCATTCCGTGTCCCCGCACACAGTGTCCCCGCACACAGTGTCCCCGCACACAGTGTCCCCGCACACAGTGTCCCCGCACACAGTGTCCCCGCACTACCTGTCCACGCACACAGTGTCCCTGCACACAGTGTCCCCGCACTCAGTGTCCCCGCTCTCCGTGTCCCCGCACTCCGTGTCCCCGAACTCCGTGTCCCCGCACACAGTGTCTCCGCACATAATGTCCCCGCACTCAGTGTCCCCGCACACAGTGTCCCCGCACACAGTGTCCCCGCTCTCCGTGACCCCGCACTCCGTGTCTCCGCACACAGTGTCCCCGCACACAGTGTCCCTGCACACAGTGTCCCAGCACACAGTGTCCCCGCACACAGTGTCCCCGCATTCCGTGTCCCCGCACACAGTGTCCCCGCACACAGTGTCCCCGCACACAGTGTCCCCGCACTACCTGTCCCCGCACACAGTGTCCCTGCACACAGTGTCCCCGCACACAGTGCCCCCGCTCTCCGTGTCCCCGCACTCCGTCTCTCCGCACACAGTGTCCCCGAAAACAGTGTCCCCGCACACAGTGTCCCCGCACACAGTGTCCCCGCACACAGTGTCCCTGCACACAGTGTCCCCGCATTCCGTGTCCCCGCACTCCGTGTCCCCGCACACAGTGTCCCTGCACACAGTGTCCCTGCACACAGTGTCCCCGCAGACAGTTTCCCCGCACACAGTGTCCCCGCACTCCGTGTCTCCGCACTCCGTGTCCCCGCACTCAGTGTCCCTGCACACAGTGTCCCCGCACACAGTGTCCCCGCACTCCGTGTCCCTGCACACAGTGTCCCTGCACACAGTGTCCCCGCACACAGTGTCCCCGCACACAGTGTCCCCGCACACAGTGTCCCCGCACACAGTGTCCCCGCACACAGTGTCCCCGCACATAGTGTCCCCGCATTCCGTGTCCCCGCACTCCGTGTCCCCGCACTCCGTGTCTCCGCACACATTGTCCCCGCACACAGTGTCCCCGCACACAGTGTCCCCGCATTCCGTGTCCCCGCACTCCGTGTCCCCGCACACAGTGTCCCTGCACACAGTGTCCCCGCACACAGTGTCCTCGCACTCCGTGTCTCCGCACTCCGTGTCCCCGCACTCAGTGTCCCTGCACACAGTGTCCCCGCACACAGTGTCCCCGCACTCCGTGTCCCTGCACATAGTGTCCCTGCACACAGTGTCCCCGCACACAGTGTCCCTGCACACAGTGTCCCCGCACACAGTGTCCCCGCACACAGTGTCCCTGCACACAGTGTCCCAGCACACAGTGTCCCCGCACACAGTGTCCCCGCATTCCGTGTCCCCGCACACAGTGTCCCCGCACACAGTGTCCCCGCACACAGTGTCCCCGCACTACCTGTCCCCGCACACAGTGTCCCTGCACACAGTGTCCCCGCACTACGTGTCCCCGCTCTCCGTGTCCCCGCACTCCGTGTCCCCGAACTCCGTGTCCCCGCACACAGTGTCTCCGCACATAATGTCCCCGCACTCAGTGTCCCCGCACACAGTGTCCCCGCACACAGTGTCCCCGCTCTCCGTGTCCCCGCACCCCGTGTCTCCGCACACAGTGTCCCCGCACACAGTGTCCCCGCACACAGTGTCCCTGCACACAGTGTCCCTGCACACAGAGTCTCAACACACAGTGTCCCCGCACACAGTGTCCCCGCACACAGTGTCCCCGCACACAGTGTCCCCGCACACAGTGTCCCCGCACACAGTGTCCCCGCACACAGTTTCCCCGCACTACCTGTCCCCGCACACAGTGTCCCTGCACACAGTGTCCCCGCACTCAGTGTCCCCGCACTCCGTGTCCCCGCACTCCGTGTCCCCGAACTACGTGTCCCCGCACACAGTGTCCCCGCACATAATGTCCCCGCACTCAGTGTCCCCGCACACAGTGTCCCCGCACACAGTGTCCCCGCTCTCCGTGTCCCCGCACTCCGTGACTCCGCACACAGTGTCCCCGCACACAGTGTCCCCGCACAAGTGTCCCCGCACTACCTGTCCCCGCACACAGTGTCCCTGCACACAGTGTCCCAGCACTCAGTGTCCCCGCTCTCCGTGTCCCCGCACTCCGTGTCCCCGAACTCCGTGTCCCCGCACCCAGTGTCTCCGCACATAATGTCCCCGCACTCAGTGTCCCCGCACACAGTGTCCCCGCACACAGTGTCCCCGCACACAGTGTCCCCGCACTCCGTGTCCCTGCACATAGTGTCCCTGCACACAGTGTCCCCGCACACAGTGTCCCTGCACACAGTGTCCCCGCACACAGTGTCCCCGCACACAGTGTCCCTGCACACAGTGTCCCAGCACACAGTGTCCCCGCACACAGTGTCCCCGCATTCCGTGTCCCCGCACACAGTGTCCCCGCACACAGTGTCCCCGCACACAGTGTCCCCGCACTACCTGTCCCCGCACACAGTGTCCCTGCACACAGTGTCCCCGCACTCAGTGTCCCCGCTCTCCGTGTCCCCGCACTCCGTGTCCCTGCACACAGTGTCCCTGCACACAGTGTCCCCGCACACAGTGTCCCCGCACACAGTGTCCCCGCACACAGTGTCCCCGCACACAGTGTCCCCGCACACAGTGTCCCCGCACACAGTGTCCCCGCATTCCGTGTCCCCGCACTCCGTGACCCCGCACTCCGTGTCTCCGCACACATTGTCCCCGCACACAGTGTCCCCGCACACAGTGTCCCCGCATTCCGTGTCCCCGCACTCCGTGTCCCCGCACACAGTGTCCCTGCACACAGTGTCCCCGCACACAGTGTCCTCGCACTCCGTGTCTCCGCACTCCGTGTCCCCGCACTCAGTGTCCCTGCACACAGTGTCCCCGCACGCAGTGTCCCCGCACTACCTGTCCCCGCACACAGTGTCCCTGCACACAGTGTCCCCGCACTCAGTGTCCCCGCTCTCCGTGTCCCCGCACTCCGTGTCCCTGCACACAGTGTCCCTGCACACAGTGTCCCCGCACACAGTGTCCCCGCACACAGTGTCCCCGCACACAGTGTCCCCGCACACAGTGTCCCCGCACACAGTGTCCCCGCACACAGTGTCCCCGCACACAGTGTCCCCGCATTCCGTGTCCCCGCACTCCGTGTCCCCGCACTCCGTGTCTCCGCACACATTGTCCCCGCACACAGTGTCCCCGCACACAGTGTCCCCGCATTCCGTGTCCCCGCACTCCGTGTCCCCGCACACAGTGTCCCTGCACACAGTGTCCCCGCACACAGTGTCCTCGCACACAGAGTCCCCGCACACAGTGTCCCCGCACACAGTGTCCCCGCACACAGTGTCCCCGCACACAGTGTCCCCGCACACAGTTTCCCCGCACTACCTGTCCCCGCACACAGTGTCCCTGCACACAGTGTCCCCGCACTCAGTGTCCCCGCACTCCGTGTCCCCGCACTCCGTGTCCCCGAACTACGTGTCCCCGCACACAGTGTCCCCGCACACAGTGTCCCCGCACATAATGTCCCCGCACTCAGTGTCCCCGCACACAGTGTCCCCGCACACAGTGTCCCCGCTCTCCGTGTCCCCGCACTCCGTGTCTCCGCACACAGTGTCCCCGCACACAGTGTCCCCGCACAAGTGTCCCCGCACTACCTGTCCCCGCACACAGTGTCCCTGCACACAGTTTCCCCGCATTCAGTGTCCTCGCTCTCCGTGTTCCCCCACTCCGTGTCCCCGAACTCCGTGTCCCCGCACCCAGTGTCTCCGCACATAATGTCCCCGCACTCAGTGTCCCCGCACACAGTGTCCCCGCACACAGTGTCCCCGCTCTCCGTGTCCCCGCACTCCGTGTCTCCGCACACAGTGTCCCCGCACACAGTGTCCCCGCACTCCGTGTCCCTGCACATAGTGTCCCTGCACACAGTGTCCCCGCACACAGTGTCCCTGCACACAGTGTCCCCGCACACAGTGTCCCCGCACACAGTGTCCCTGCACACAGTGTCCCAGCACACAGTGTCCCCGCACACAGTGTCCCCGCATTCCGTGTCCCCGCACACAGTGTCCCCGCACACAGTGTCCCCGCACACAGTGTCCCCGCACACAGTGTCCCCGCACACAGTGTCCCCGCACTACCTGTCCACGCACACAGTGTCCCTGCACACAGTGTCCCCGCACTCAGTGTCCCCGCTCTCCGTGTCCCCGCACTCCGTGTCCCCGAACTCCGTGTCCCCGCACACAGTGTCTCCGCACATAATGTCCCCGCACTCAGTGTCCCCGCACACAGTGTCCCCGCACACAGTGTCCCCGCTCTCCGTGACCCCGCACTCCGTGTCTCCGCACACAGTGTCCCCGCACACAGTGTCCCTGCACACAGTGTCCCAGCACACAGTGTCCCCGCACACAGTGTCCCCGCATTCCGTGTCCCCGCACACAGTGTCCCCGCACACAGTGTCCCCGCACACAGTGTCCCCGCACTACCTGTCCCCGCACACAGTGTCCCTGCACACAGTGTCCCCGCACACAGTGCCCCCGCTCTCCGTGTCCCCGCACTCCGTCTCTCCGCACACAGTGTCCCCGAAAACAGTGTCCCCGCACACAGTGTCCCCGCACACAGTGTCCCCGCACACAGTGTCCCCGCACACAGTGTCCCCGCACACAGTGTCCCCGCACACAGTGTCCCCGCACGCAGTGTCCCCGCACTCCGTGTCCCCGCACTTCGTGTCCCTGCACACAGTGTCCCCGCATTCCGTGTCCCCGCACTCCGTGTCCCCGCACACAGTGTCCCTGCACACAGTGTCCCTGCACACAGTGTCCCCGCAGACAGTTTCCCCGCACACAGTGTCCCCGCACTCCGTGTCTCCGCACTCCGTGTCCCCGCACTCAGTGTCCCTGCACACAGTGTCCCCGCACACAGTGTCCCCGCACTCCGTGTCCCTGCACACAGTGTCCCTGCACACAGTGTCCCCGCACACAGTGTCCCCGCACACAGTGTCCCCGCACACAGTGTCCCCGCACACAGTGTCCCCGCACACAGTGTCCCCGCACATAGTGTCCCCGCATTCCGTGTCCCCGCACTCCGTGTCCCCGCACTCCGTGTCTCCGCACACATTGTCCCCGCACACAGTGTCCCCGCACACAGTGTCCCCGCATTCCGTGTCCCCGCACTCCGTGTCCCCGCACACAGTGTCCCTGCACACAGTGTCCCCGCACACAGTGTCCTCGCACTCCGTGTCTCCGCACTCCGTGTCCCCGCACTCAGTGTCCCTGCACACAGTGTCCCCGCACACAGTGTCCCCGCACTCCGTGTCCCTGCACATAGTGTCCCTGCACACAGTGTCCCCGCACACAGTGTCCCTGCACACAGTGTCCCCGCACACAGTGTCCCCGCACACAGTGTCCCTGCACACAGTGTCCCAGCACACAGTGTCCCCGCACACAGTGTCCCCGCATTCCGTGTCCCCGCACACAGTGTCCCCGCACACAGTGTCCCCGCACACAGTGTCCCCGCACTACCTGTCCCCGCACACAGTGTCCCTGCACACAGTGTCCCCGCACTACGTGTCCCCGCTCTCCGTGTCCCCGCACTCCGTGTCCCCGAACTCCGTGTCCCCGCACACAGTGTCTCCGCACATAATGTCCCCGCACTCAGTGTCCTCGCACACAGTGTCCCCGCACACAGTGTCCCCGCTCTCCGTGTCCCCGCACCCCGTGTCTCCGCACACAGTGTCCCCGCACACAGTGTCCCCGCACACAGTGTCCCTGCACACAGTGTCCCTGCACACAGAGTCTCAACACACAGTGTCCCCGCACACAGTGTCCCCGCACACAGTGTCCCCGCACACAGTGTCCCCGCACACAGTGTCCCCGCACACAGTGTCCCCGCACACAGTGTCCCCGCACACAGTGTCCCCGCACACAGTGTCCCCGCACACAGTGTCCCCGCACTCCGTGTCCCCGCACACAGTGTCCCCGCACACAGTGTCCCCGCACACAGTGTCCCCGCACACAGTGTCCCCGCACACAGTGTCCTCGCACACAGAGTCCCCGCACACAGTGTCCCCGCACACAGTGTCCCCGCACACAGTGTCCCCGCACACAGTGTCCCCGCACACAGTGTCCCCGCACACAGTGTCCCCGCACACAGTTTCCCCGCACGTCCTGTCCCCGCACACAGTGTCCCTGCACACAGTGTCCCCGCACTCAGTGTCCCCGCACTCCGTGTCCCCGCACTCCGTTTCCCCGAACTACGTGTCCCCGCACACAGTGTCCCCGCACATAATGTCCCCGCTCTCAGTGTCCCCGCACACAGTGTCCCCGCACACAGTGTCCCCGCTCTCCGTGTCCCCGCACACAGTTTCCCCGCACTACCTGTCCCCGCACACAGTGTCCCCGCACACAGTGTCCCCGCACACAGTGTCCCCGCACTACCTGTCCCCGCACACAGTGTCCCTGCACACAGTGTCCCCGCACTCAGTGTCCCCGCTCTCCGTGTCCCCGCACTCCGTTCTTCGAACTCCGTGTCCCCGCACACAGTGTCTCCGCACATAATGTCCCCGCACTCAGTGTCCCCTCACACAGTGTCCCCGCACACAGTGTCCCCGCTCTCCGTGTCCCCGCACTCCGTGTCTCCGCACACAGTGTCCCCGCACACAGTGTCCCCGCACACAGTGTCCCTGCACACAGTGTCCCTGCACACAGAGTCTCAACACACAGTGTCCCCGCACACAGTGTCCCCGCACACAGTGTCCCCGCACACATTGTCCCCGCACACAGTGTCCCCGCACACAGTGTCCCCGCACACAGTGTCCCCGCACACAGTGTCCCCGCACACAGTGTCCCCGCACTCCGTGTCCCTGCACACAGTGTCCCCGCACACAGTGTCCCCGCACACAGTGTCCCCGCACACAGTGTCCCCGCACACAGTGTCCTCGCACACAGAGTCCCCGCACACAGTGTCCCCGCACACAGTGTCCCCGCACACAGTGTCCCCGCACACAGTGTCCCCGCACACAGTTTCCCCGCACTACCTGTCCCCGCACACAGTGTCCCTGCACACAGTGTCCCCGCACTCAGTGTCCCCGCACTCCGTGACCCCGCACTCCGTGTCCCCGAACTACGTGTCCCCGCACACAGTGTCCCCGCACATAATGTCCCCGCACTCAGTGTCCCCGCACACAGTGTCCCCGCACACAGTGTCCCCGCTCTCCGTGTCCCCGCACTCCGTGTCTCCGCACACAGTGTCCCCGCACACAGTGTCCCCGCACAAGTGTCCCCGCACTACCTGTCCCCGCACACAGTGTCCCTGCACACAGTGTCCCCGCACTCAGTGTCCCCGCTCTCTGTGTCCCCGCACTCCGTGTCCTCGAACTCCGTGTCCCCGCACCCAGTGTCTCCGCACATAATGTCCCCGCACTCAGTGTCCCCGCACACAGTGTCCCCGCACACAGTGTCCCCGCTCTCCGTGTCCCCGCACTCCGTGTCTCCGCACACAGTGTCCCCGCACACAGTGTCCCCGCACTCCGTGTCCCTGCACATAGTGTCCCTGCACACAGTGTCCCCGCACTCAGTGTCCCTGCACACAGTGTCCCCGCCCACAGTGTCCCCGCACACAGTGTCCCCGCACACAGTGTCCCCGCACTACCTGTCCCCGCACACAGTGTCCCTGCACACAGTGTCCCCGCACTCAGTGTCCCCGCTCTCCGTGTCCCCGCACTCCGTGTCCCCGAACTCCGTGTCCCCGCACACAGTGTCTCCGCACATAATGTCCCCGCACTCAGTGTCCCCGCACACAGTGTCCCCGCACACAGTGTCCCCGCTCTCCGTGTCCCCGCACTCCGTGTCTCCGCACACAGTGTCCCCGCACACAGTGTCCCCGCACACAGTGTCCCTGCACACAGTGTCCCTGCACACAGAGTCTCAACACACAGTGTCCCCGCACACAGTGTCCCCGCACACAGTGTCCCTGCACACAGTGTCCCCGCACACAGTGTCCCCGCACTCCGTGTCCCCGCACTCCGTGTCCCTGCACACAGTGTCCCCGCACACAGTGTCCCCGCACACAGTGTCCCAGCACACAGTGTCCCCGCACACAGTGTCCCCGCACACAGTGTCCCCGCACACAGTGTCCCCGCACACAGTGTCCCCGCACACAGTGTCCCCGCACACAGTGTCCCCGCACACAGTGTCCCCGCACACAGTGTCCCCGCACTCCGTGTCCCTGCACACAGTGTCCCCGCACACAGTGTCCCCGCACACAGTGTCCCCGCACACAGTGTCCCCGAACACAGTGTCCTCGCACACAGAGTCCCCGCACACAGTGTCCCCGCACACAGTGTCCCCGCACACAGTGTCCCCGCACACAGTGTCCCCGCACACAGTGTCCCCGCACACAGTTTCCCCGCACTACCTGTCCCCGCACACAGTGTCCCTGCACACAGTGTCCCCGCACTCAGTGTCCCCGCACTCCGTGTCCCCGCACTCCGTGTCCCCGAACTACGTGTCCCCGCACACAGTGTCCCCGCACATAATGTCCCCGCACTAAGTGTCCCCGCACACAGTGTCCCCGCACACAGTGTCCCCGCTCGCCGTGTCCCCGCACTCCGTGTCTCCGCACACAGTGTCCCCGCACACAGTGTCCCCGCACACAGTGTCCCCGCACTCCGTGTCCCTGCACACAGTGTCCCCGCACACAGTGTCCCCGCACACAGTGTCCCCGCACACAGTGTCCCCGCACACAGTGGTACTGCACACAGTGTCCCCGCACACAGTGTCCCCGCACACAGTGTCCCTGCACACAGTGTCCCTGCACACAGAGTCTCCGCACACAGTGTCCCCGCACACAGTGTCCCTGCACACAGTGTCCCCGCACACAGTGTCCCCGCACTCCGTGCCCCTGCACACAGTGTCCCCGCACACAGTGTCCCCGCACACAGTGTCCCCGCTCTCCGTGTCCCCGCACTCCGTGTCTTCGCACACAGTGTCCCTGCACACAGTGTCCCCGCACACAGTGTCCCCGCACACAGTGTCCCCGCACACAGTGTCCCCGCACACAGTGTCCCCGCACACAGTGTCCCCGCACTCAGTGTCCCTGCACACAGTGTCCCCGCACACAGTGTCCCCGCACTCCGGGGCCCTGCACACAGTGTCCCCGCACACAGTGTCCCGGCACACAGTTTCCCCGCACACATTGTCCCCGCACTCAGTGTCCCCACACACAGTGTCCCTGCACACAGTGTCCCTGCACACAGTGTCCCCGCACACAGTGTCCCCGCACACAGTGTCCCCGCACACAGTGTCCCCGCACACAGTGTCCCCGCACACAGTGTCCCCGCACACAGTGCCCCCGCACACAGTGTCCCCGCACACAGTTTCCCCGCACTACCTGTCCCCGCACACAGTGTCCCTGCACACAGTGTCCCCGCACTCAGTGTCCCCGCACTCCGTGTCCCCGCACTCCGTGTCCCCGAACTCCGTGTCCCCGCACACAGTGTCCCCGCACATAATGTCCCCGCACATAATGTCCCCGCACTCAGTGTCCCCGCACACAGTGTCCCCGCACACAGTGTCCCCGCTCTCCGTGTCCACGCACTCCGTGTCTCCGCACACAGTGTCCCCGCACACAGTGTCCCCGCACACAGTGTCCCCGCACTCCGTGTCCCTGCACACAGTGTCCCCGCACACAGTGTCCCCGCACACAGTGTCCCTGCACACAGTGTCCCCGCACACAGTGTCCCCGCACACAGTGTCCCTGCACACAGTGTCCCTGCACACTGAGTCTCCGCACACAGTGTCCCCGCACACAGTGTCCCTGCACACAGTGTCCCCGCACACAGTGTCCCCGCACTCCGTGTCCCCGCACTCCGTGTCCCTGCACACAGTGTCCCCGCACACAGTGTCCCCGCACACAGTGTCCCCGCTCTCCGTGTCCCCGCACTCCGTGTCTCCGCACACAGTGTCCCTGCACACAGTGTCCCCGCACACAGTGTCCCCGCACACAGTGCCCCGCACACAGTGTCCCCGCACACAGTGTCCCCGCACACAGTGTCCCCGAACACAGTGTCCCCGCACACAGTGTCCCCGCACACAGCGTCCCCGCACACAGTGTCCCCGCACACAGTGTCCCCGCACACAGTGTCCCCGCACACAGTGTCCCCGCACACAGTGTCCCCGCACACAGTGTCCCCGCACACAGTGTCCCCGCACACAGTGTCCCCGCACACAGTGTCCCCGCATTCCGTGTCCCCGCACTCCGTGTTTTCGCACACAATGTCCCCGCACACAGTGTCCCCGCATTCCGTGTCCCCGCACACAGTGTCCCAGCACACAGTGTCCCAGCACACAGTGTCCCCGCACACAGTGTCCCCGCACACAGTGTCCCCGCAACACAGTGTCCCCGCACACAGTGTCGCCGCACACAGTGTCCCCGCATACAGTGTCCCCGTACACAGTGTCCCCGCACACAGAGTCCCCGCACAAAGTGTCTCCGCACACAGTGTCCCCGCACACAGTGTCCCCGCACACAGTGTTCCCGCACACAGTGTCCCCGCACACAGTGTCCCCGCACACAGTGTCCCCGCACTCCGTGTCCCTGCACACAGTGTCCCCGCACTCCGTGTCCCCGCACACAGTGTCCCCGCACACAGTGTCCCCGCACACAGTGTCCCCGCACTCCGTGTCTCCGCACTCCGTGTCCCCGCACTCCGTGTCCCCGCACACAGTGTCCCCGCACACAGTGTCCCTGCACACAATGTCCCCGCACACAGTGTCCCCGCACACAGTGTCCCCGCACACAGTGTCCCCGCACACAGTGTCTCCGTACACACTGTCCCCGCACACAGTGTCCCCGCACACAGTGTCCCCGCACACAGTGTCCCCGCACACAGTGTCCCCGCACTCCGTGTCTCCGCACTCCGTGTCCCCGCACTCCGTGTCCCTGCACACAGTGTCCTCGCACAAAGTGTCCCCGCACACAGTGTCCCCGCACACAGTGTCCCTGCACACAGTGTCCCCGCACACAGTGTCCCCGCACACAGTGTCCCCGCACACAGTGTCCTAGCACACAGTGTCCCTGCACACAGTGTCCCCGCACACAGTGTCCCCGCATTCCGTGTCCCCGCATTCCGTGTCCCTGCACACATTGTCCCCGCACACAGTGTCCCCGCACACAGTGTCCCCGCACTCCGTGTCCCTGCACACAGTGTCCCCGCACACAGTGTCCCCGCACACAGTGTCCCCGCATTCCGTGTCCCTGCAAACAGTGTCCCCGCACACAGTGTCCCCGCACACAGTGTCCCCGCACACAGTGTCCCTGCACACAATGTCCCCGCACACAGTGTCCCCGCACACAGTGTCCCCACACAGTGTCCCCGCACGCAGTGTCTCCGCACACACTGTCCCCGCACACAGTGTCCCCGCACACAGTGTCCCAGCACACAGTGTCCCTGCACACAGTGTCCCTGCACACAGTGTCCCTGCACACAGTGTCCCCGCACACAGTGTCCCCGCACTCCGTGTCCCTGCACACAGTGTCCCCGCACACAGTGTCCCCGCACTCCGTCTCCCTGCACACAGTGTCCCCGAACACAGTGTCCCTGCACACAGTGTCCCCGAATTCCGTGTCCCTGCACACAGTGTCCCCGCACTCAGTGTCCCCGCACACAGTGTCCCCGCACACAGTGTCCCCGCACACAGTGTCCCCGCACACAGTGTCCCCGCACACAGTGTCCCCGCACGCAGTGTCCCCGCACTCCGTGTCCCCGCACTCCGTGTCCCCGCACTCCGTGTCCCTGCACCAAGTGTCCCCGCACACAGTGTCCCTGCACACAGTGTCCCCGCACTCCGTGTCCCTGCAGACAGTTTCCCCGCTTACAGTGTCCCCGCACTCCGTGTCTCCGCACTCCGTGTCCCTGCACACAGTGTCCCCGCACACAGTGTCCCCGCACTCCGTGTCCCTGCACACAGTGTCCCTGCACACAGTGTCCCCGCACACAGTGTCCCCGCACACAGTGTCCCCGCACACAGTGTCCCCGCACACAGTGTCCCCGCACACAGTGTCCCCGCACACAGTGTCCCCGCATTCCGTGTCCCCGCACTCCGTGTCTCCGCACTCCGTGTCTCCGCACACATTGTCCCCGCACACAGTGTCCCCGCACACAGTGTCCCCGCATTCCGTGTCCCCGCACTCCGTGTCCCCGCACACAGTGTCCCTGCACACAGTGTCCCCGCACACAGTGTCCTCGCACTCCGTGTCTCTGCACTCCGTGTCCCCGCACTCAGTGTCCCTGCACACAGTGTCCCCGCACACAGTGTCCCCGCACTCCGTGTCCCTGCACATAGTGTCCCTGCACACAGTGTCCCCGCACACAGTGTCCCTGCACACAGTGTCCCCGCACACAGTGTCCCCGCACACAGTGTCCCTGCACACAGTGTCCCAGCACACAGTGTCCCCGCACACAGTGTCCCCGCATTCCGTGTCCCCGCACACAGTGTCCCCGCACACAGTGTCCCCGCACACAGTGTCCCCGCACACAGTGTCCCCGCACTACCTGTCCCCGCACACAGTGTCCCTGCACACAGTGTCCCCGCACTCAGTGTCCCCGCTCTCCGTGTCCCCGCACTCCGTTCTTCGAACTCCGTGTCCCCGCACACAGTGTCTCCGCACATAATGTCCCCGCACTCAGTGTCCCCGCACACAGTGTCCCCGCACACAGTGTCCCCGCTCTCCGTGTCCCCGCACTCCGTGTCTCCGCACACAGTGTCCCCGCACACAGTGTCCCCGCACACAGTGTCCCTGCACACAGTGTCCCTGCACACAGAGTCTCAACACACAGTGTCCCCGCACACAGTGTTCCCGCACACAGTGTCCCCGCACACATTGTCCCCGCACACAGTGTCCCCGCACACAGTGTCCCCGCACACAGTGTCCCCGCACACAGTGTCCCCGCACACAGTGTCCCCGCACTCCGTGTCCCTGCACACAGTGTCCCCGCACACAGTGTCCCCGCACACAGTGTCCCCGCACACAGTGTCCCCGCACACAGTGTCCTCGCACACAGAGTCCCCGCACACAGTGTCCCCGCACACAGTGTCCCCGCACACAGTGTCCCCGCACACAGTGTCCCCGCACACAGTTTCCCCGCACTACCTGTCCCCGCACACAGTGTCCCTGCACACAGTGTCCCCGCACTCAGTGTCCCCGCACTCCGTGACCCCGCACTCCGTGTCCCCGAACTACGTGTCCCCGCACACAGTGTCCCCGCACATAATGTCCCCGCACTCAGTGTCCCCGCACACAGTGTCCCCGCACACAGTGTCCCCGCTCTCCGTGTCCCCGCACTCCGTGTCTCCGCACACAGTGTCCCCGCACACAGTGTCCCCGCACAAGTGTCCCCGCACTACCTGTCCCCGCACACAGTGTCCCTGCACACAGTGTCCCCGCACTCAGTGTCCCCGCTCTCCGTGTCCCTGCACTCCGTGTCCTCGAACTCCGTGTCCCCGCACCCAGTGTCTCCGCACAAAATGTCCCCGCACTCAGTGTCCCCGCACACAGTGTCCCCGCACACAGTGTCCCCGCTCTCCGTGTCCCCGCACTCCGTGTCTCCGCACACAGTGTCCCCGCACACAGTGTCCCCGCACTCCGTGTCCCTGCACATAGTGTCCCTGCACACAGTGTCCCCGCACACAGTGTCCCTGCACACAGTGTCCCCGCCCACAGTGTCCCCGCACACAGTGTCCCCGCACACAGTGTCCCCGCAATACCTGTCCCCGCACACAGTGTCCCTGCACACAGTGTCCCCGCACTCAGTGTCCCCGCTCTCCGTGTCCCCGCACTCCGTGTCCCCGAACTCCGTGTCCCCACACAGTGTCTCCGCACATAATGTCCCCGCACTCAGTGTCCCCGCACACAGTGTCCCCGCACACAGTGTCCCCGCTCTCCGTGTCCCCGCACTCCGTGTCTCCGCACACAGTGTCCCCGCACACAGTGTCCCCGCACACAGTGTCCCTGCACACAGTGTCCCTGCACACAGAGTCTCAACACACAGTGTCCCCGCACACAGTGTCCCCGCACACAGTGTCCCTGCACACAGTGTCCCCGCACACAGTGTCCCCGCACTCCGTGTCCCCGCACTCCGTGTCCCTGCACACAGTGTCCCCGCACACAGTGTCCCCGCACACAGTGTCCCAGCACACAGTGTCCCCGCACACAGTGTCCCCGCACACAGTGTCCCCGCACACAGTGTCCCCGCACACAGTGTCCCCGCACACAGTGTCCCCGCACACAGTGTCCCCGCACACAGTGTCCCCGCACTCCGTGTCCCTGCACACAGTGTCCCCGCACACAGTGTCCCCGCACACAGTGTCCCCGCACACAGTGTCCCCGCTCTCCGTGTCCACGCACTCCGTGTCTCCGCACACAGTGTCCCCGCACACAGTGTCCCCGCAGACAGTGTCCCCGCACTCCGTGTCCCTGCACACAGTGTCCCCGCACACAGTGTCCCCGCACACAGTGTCCCTGCACACAGTGTCCCCGCACACAGTGTCCCCGCACACAGTGTCCCTGCACACAGTGTCCCTGCACACTGAGTCTCCGCACACAGTGTCCCCGCACACAGTGTCCCCGCACACAGAGTCCCCGCACACAGTGTCTCCGCACACAGTGTCCCCGCACACAGTGTTCCCGCACACAGTGTCCCCGCACACAGTGTCCCCGCACACAGTGTCTCCGCACTCCGTGTCCCTGCACACAGTGTCCCCGCACTCCGTGTCCCCGCACACAGTGTCCCCGCACACAGTGTCCCCGCACACAGTGTCCCCGCACTCCGTGTCTCCGCACTCCGTGTCCCCGCACTCCGTGTCCCTGCACACAGTGTCCTCGCACACAGTGTCCCCGCACACAGTGTCCCCGCACACAGTGTCCCCGCACACAGTGTCCCCGCACACAGTGTCCCCGCACACAGTGTCCCCGCACACAGTGTCCCTGCACACAGTGTCCCTGCACACAGTGTCCCCGCACACAGTGTCCCCGCATTCCGTGTCCCCGCATTCCGTGTCCCTGCACACAGTGTCCCCGCACACAGTGTCCCCGCACACAGTGTCCCCGCACTCCGTGTCCCTGCACACAGTGTCCCCGCACACAGTGTCCCCGCACACAGTGTCCCCGCATTCCGTGTCCCTGCACACAGTGTCCCCGCACACAGTGTCCCCGCACACAGTGTCCCCGCACACAGTGTTCCTGCACACAATGTCCCCGCACACAGTGTCCCCGCACACAGTGTCCCCGCACACAGTGTCCCCGCACACAGTGTCTCCGTACACACTGTCCCCGCACACAGTGTCCCCGCACACAGTGTCCCCGCACACAGTGTCCCCGCACACAGTGTCCCCGCACTCCGTGTCTCCGCACTCCGTGTCCCCGCACTCCGTGTCCCTGCACACAGTGTCCTCGCACACAGTGTCCCCGCACACAGTGTCCCCGCACACAGTGTCCCTGCACACAGTGTCCCCGCACACTGAGTCTCCGCACACAGTGTCCCCGCACACAGTGTCCCCGCACACAGAGTCCCCGCACACAGTGTCTCCGCACACAGTGTCCCCGCACACAGTGTTCCCGCACACAGTGTCCCCGCACACAGTGTCCCCGCACACAGTGTCCCCGCACTCCGTGTCCCTGCACACAGTGTCCCCGCACTCCGTGTCCCCGCACACAGTGTCCCCGCACACAGTGTCCCCGCACACAGTGTCCCCGCTCTCCGTGTCCCCGCACTCCGTGTCTCCGCACACAGTGTCCCCGCACACAGTGTCCCCGCACTCCGTGTCCCTGCACACAGTGTCCCTGCACACAGTGTCCCCGCACACAGTGTCCCTGCACACAGTGTCCCCGCCCACAGTGTCCCCGCACACAGTGTCCCCGCACACAGTGTCCCCGCACTACCTGTCCCCGCACACAGTGTCCCTGCACACAGTGTCCCCGCACTCAGTGTCCCTGCTCTCCATGTCCCCGCACTCCGTGTCCCCGAACTCCGTGTCCCCGCACACAGTGTCTCCGCACATAATGTCCCCGCACTCAGTGTCCCCGCACACAGTGTCCCCGCACACAGTGTCCCCGCTCTCCGTGTCCCCGCACTCCGTGTCTCCGCACACAGTGTCCCCGCACACAGTGTCCCCGCACACAGTGTCCCTGCACACAGTGTCCCTGCACACAGAGTCTCAACACACAGTGTCCCCGCACACAGTGTCCCCGCATTCCGTGTCCCCGCATTCCGTGTCCCTGCACACAATGTCCCCGCACACAGTGTCCCCGCACACAGGGTCCCCGCACTCCGTGTCCCTGCACACAGTGTCCCCGCACACAGTGTCCCCGCACACAGTGTCCCCGCATTCCGTGTCCCTGCACACAGTGTCCCCGCACACAGTGTCCCCGCACACAGTGTCCCCGCACACAGTGTCCCTGCACACAATGTCCCCGCACACAGTGTCCCCGCACACAGTGTCCCCACACAGTGTCCCCGCACACAGTGTCTCCGCACACACTGTCCCCGCACACAGTGTCCCCGCACACAGTGTCCCAGCACACAGTGTCCCTGCACACAGTGTCCCTGCACACAGTGTCCCTGCACACAGTGTCCCCGCACACAGTGTCCCCGCACTCCGTGTCCCTGCACACAGTGTCCCCGCACACAGTGTCCCCGCACTCCGTGTCCCTGCACACAGTGTCCCCGAACACAGTGTCCCTGCACACAGTGTCCCCGAATTCCTTGTCCCTGCACACAGTGTCCCCGCACACAGTGTCCCCGCTTACAGTGTCCCCGCACACAGTGTCCCCGCACACAGTGTCCCCGCACACAGTGTCCCTGCACACAGTGTCCCGCACACATTGTCCCCGCACACAGTGTCCCCGCACACAGTGTCCCCGCACTCCGTGTCCCCGCACACAGTGTGCCCGCACACAGTGTCCCCGCACACAGTGTCCCTGCACACAGTGTCCCTGCACACAGTGTCCCTGCACACAGTGTCCCCGCACACAGTGTCCCCGCACACAGTTTCCCCGCACTACCTGTCCAAGCACACAGTGTCCCTGCACACAGTGTCCCCGCACTCAGAGTCCCCGCACTCCGTGTCCCCGCACTCCGTGTCCCCGAACTACGTGTCCCCGCACACAGTGTCCCCGCACATAATTTCCCCGCACTCTGTGTCCCCGCACACAGTGTCCCCGCACACAGTGTCCCCGCTCTCCGTGTCCCCGCACTCCGTGTCTCCGCACACAGTGTCCCCGCACACAAGGTCCCCGCACAAGTGTCCCCGCACTACCTGTCCCCGCACACAGTGTCCCTGCACACAGTGTCCCCGCACTCAGTGTCCCCGCTCTCCGTGTCCCCGCACTCCGTGTCCCCGAACTCCGTGTCCCCGCACACAGTGTCTCCGCACATAGTGTCCTCGCACTCAGTGTCCCCGCACACAGTGTCCCCGCACACAGTGTCCCCGCTCTCCGTGTCCCCGCACACCGTGTCTCCGCACACAGTGTCCCCGCACACAGTGTCCCCGCACTCCGTGTCCCTGCACATAGTGTCCCTGCACACAGTGTCCCCGCACACAGTGTCCCTGCACACAGTGTCCCCGCACACAGTGTCCCCGCACACAGTGTCCCTGCACACAGTGTCCCCGCACACAGTGTCCCCGCACACAGTGTCCCTGCACACAGTGTCCCCGAATTCCGTGTCCATGCACACAGTGTCCCCGCACACAGTGTCCCCGCACACAGTGTCCCCGCACACAGTGTCCCCGCACACAGTGTCCCCGCACACAGTGTCCCTGCACACAGTGTCCCGCACACATTGTCCCCGCACACAGTGTCCCCGCACACAGTGTCCCCGCACTCCGTGTTCCCGCACACAGTGTGCCCGCACACAGTGTCCCCGCACACAGTGTCCCTGCACACAGTGTCCCCGCACACAGTGTCCCCGCACACAGTGTCCCTGCACACAGTGTCCCCGCACACAGTGTCCCCGCACTACCTGTCCCCGCACACAGTGTCCCTGCACACAGTGTCCCCGCACTCAGTGTCCCCGCTCTCCGTGTCCCCGCACTCCGTGTCCCCGAACTCCGTGTCCCCGCACACAGTGTCTCCGCACATAATGTCCCCGCACTCAGTGTCCCCGCACACAGTGTCCCCGCACACAGTGTCCCCGCTCTCCGTGTCCCCGCACTCCGTGTCTCCGCACACAGTGTCCCCGCACACAGTGGCCCCGCACACAGTGTCCCTGCACACAGTGTCCCTGCACACAGAGTCTCAACACACAGTGTCCCCTCACACAGTGTCCCCGCACACAGTGTCCCCGCACATAATTTCCCCGCACTCAGTGTCCCCGCACACAGTGTCCCCGCTCTCCGTGTCCCCGCACTCCGTGTCTCCGCACACAGTGTCCCCGCACTTAAGGTCCCCGCACAAGTGTCCTCGCACTACCTGTCCCCGCACACAGTGTCCCTGCACACAGTGTCCCCGCACTCAGTGTCCCCGCTCTCAGTGTCCCCGCACTCCGTGTCCCCGAACTCCGTGTCCCCGCACACAGTGTCTCCGCACATAGTGTCCACGCACTCAGTGTCCCCGCACACAGTGTCCCCGCACACAGTGTCCCCGCTCTCCGTGTCCCCGCACTCCGTGTCTCCGCACACAGTGTCCCCGCACACAGTGTCCGCGCACACAGTGTCCCCGCACTCCGTGTCCCTGCACACAGTGTTCCCGGACACAGTGTCCCCGCACACAGTGTCCCCGCACACAGTGTAACCCGCACACAGTGTCACTGCACACAGTGTCCCCGCACACAGTGTCCCCGCACACAGTGTCCCTGCACACAGTGTCCCTGCACACAGAGTCTCCGCACACAGTGTCCCCGCACACAGTGTCCCTGCACACAGTGTCCCCGCACACAGTGTCCCCGCTCTCCGTGTCCACGCACTCCGTGTCTCCGCACACAGTGTCCCCGCACACAGTGTCCCCGCACACAGTGTCCCCGCACTCCGTGTCCCTGCACACAGTGTCCCCGCACACAGTGTCCCCGCACACAGTGTCCCTGCACACAGTGTCCCCGCACACAGTGTCCCCGCACACAGTGTCCCTGCACACAGTATCCCTGCACACTGAGTCTCCGCACACAGTGTGCCCGCACACAGTGTCCCTGCACACAGTGTCCCCGCACACAGTGTCCCAGCACACAGTGTCCCCGCACACAGTGTCCCAGCACACAGTGTCCCCGCAACACAGTGTCCCCGCACACAGTGTCCCCGCACACAGTGTCCCCGCACACAGTGTCCCCGCACACAGTGTCCCCGCACACAGGGTCCCCGCACACAGTGTCTCCGCACACAGTGTCCCCGCACACAGTGTTCCCGCACACAGTGTCCCCGCACACAGTGTCCCCGCACACAGTGTCCCCGCACTCCGTGTCCCTGCACACAGTGTCCCCGCACTCCGTGTCCCCGCACACAGTGTCCCCGCACACAGTGTCGCCGCACACAGTGTCCCCGCACTCCGTGTCTCCGCACTCCGTGTCCCCGCACTCCGTGTCCCTGCACACAGTGTCCTCGCACACAGTGTCCCCGCACACAGTGTCCCCGCACACAGTGTCCCTGCACACAGTGTCCCCGCACACAGTGTCCCCGCACACAGTGTCCCCGCACACAGTGTCCCTGCACACAGTGTCCCTGCACACAGTGTCCCCGCACACAGTGTCCCCGCATTCCGTGTCCCCGCATTCCGTGTCCCTGCACACAGTGTCCCCGCACACAGTGTCCCCGCACACAGTGTCCCCGCACTCCGTGTCCCTGCACACAGTGTCCCCGCACACAGTGTCCCCGCACACAGTGTCCCCGCATTCCGTGTCCCTGCACACAGTGTCCCCGCACACAGTGTCCCCGCACACAGTGTCCCCGCACACAGTGTCCCTGCACACAATGTCCCCGCACACAGTGTCCCCGCACACAGTGTCCCCGCACACAGTGTCCCCGCACACAGTGTCTCCGTACACACTGTCCCCGCACACAGTGTCCCCGCACACAGTGTCCCCGCACACAGTGTCCCCGCACACAGTGTCCCCGCACTCCGTGTCTCCGCACTCCGTGTCCCCGCACTCCGTGTCCCTGCACACAGTGTCCTCGCACACAGTGTCCCCGCACACAGTGTCCCCGCACACAGTGTCCCTGCACACAGTGTCCCCGCACACAGTGTCCCCGCACACAGTGTCCCCGCACACAGTGTCCCCGCACACAGTGTCCCTGCACACAATGTCCCCGCACACAGTGTCCCCGCACACAGTGTCCCCGCACACAGTGTCCCCGCACACAGTGTCTCCGTACACACTGTCCCCGCACACAGTGTCCCCGCACACAGTGTCCCCGCACACAGTGTCCCCGCACACAGTGTCCCCGCACTCCGTGTCTCCGCACTCCGTGTCCCCGCACTCCGTGTCCCTGCACACAGTGTCCTCGCACACAGTGTCCCCGCACACAGTGTCCCCGCACACAGTGTCCCTGCACACAGTGTCCCCGCACACAGTGTCCCCGCACACAGTGTCCCCGCACACAGTGTCCCCGCACACAGTGTCCCCGCACTCCGTGTCTCCGCACTCCGTGTCCCCGCACTCCGTGTCCCTGCACACAGTGTCCTCGCACACAGTGTCCCCGCACACAGTGTCCCCGCACTCCGTGTCCCCGCACACAGTGTGCCCGCACACAGTGTCCCCGCACACAGTGTCCCTGCACACAGTGTCCCTGCACACAGTGTCCCTGCACACAGTGTCCCCGCACACAGTGTCCCCGCACACAGTTTCCCCGCACTACCTGTCCAAGCACACAGTGTCCCTGCACACAGTGTCCCCGCACTCAGAGTCCCCGCACTCCGTGTCCCCGCACTCCGTGTCCCCGAACTACGTGTCCCCGCACACAGTGTCCCCGCACATAATTTCCCCGCACTCTGTGTCCCCGCACACAGTGTCCCCGCACACAGTGTCCCCGCTCTCCGTGTCCCCGCACTCCGTGTCTCCGCACACAGTGTCCCCGCACACAAGGTCCCCGCACAAGTGTCCCCGCACTACCTGTCCCCGCACACAGTGTCCCTGCACACAGTGTCCCCGCACTCAGTGTCCCCGCTCTCCGTGTCCCCGCACTCCGTGTCCCCGAACTCCGTGTCCCCGCACACAGTGTCTCCGCACATAGTGTCCTCGCACTCAGTGTCCCCGCACACAGTGTCCCCGCACACAGTGTCCCCGCTCTCCGTGTCCCCGCACACCGTGTCTCCGCACACAGTGTCCCCGCACACAGTGTCCCCGCACTCCGTGTCCCTGCACATAGTGTCCCTGCACACAGTGTCCCCGCACACAGTGTCCCTGCACACAGTGTCCCCGCACACAGTGTCCCCGCACACAGTGTCCCTGCACACAGTGTCCCCGCACACAGTGTCCCCGCACACAGTGTCCCTGCACACAGTGTCCCCGAATTCCGTGTCCATGCACACAGTGTCCCCGCACACAGTGTCCCCGCACACAGTGTCCCCGCACACAGTGTCCCCGCACACAGTGTCCCCGCACACAGTGTCCCTGCACACAGTGTCCCGCACACATTGTCCCCGCACACAGTGTCCCCGCACACAGTGTCCCCGCACTCCGTGTTCCCGCACACAGTGTGCCCGCACACAGTGTCCCCGCACACAGTGTCCCTGCACACAGTGTCCCCGCACACAGTGTCCCCGCACACAGTGTCCCTGCACACAGTGTCCCCGCACACAGTGTCCCCGCACTACCTGTCCCCGCACACAGTGTCCCTGCACACAGTGTCCCCGCACTCAGTGTCCCCGCTCTCCGTGTCCCCGCACTCCGTGTCCCCGAACTCCGTGTCCCCGCACACAGTGTCTCCGCACATAATGTCCCCGCACTCAGTGTCCCCGCACACAGTGTCCCCGCACACAGTGTCCCCGCTCTCCGTGTCCCCGCACTCCGTGTCTCCGCACACAGTGTCCCCGCACACAGTGGCCCCGCACACAGTGTCCCTGCACACAGTGTCCCTGCACACAGAGTCTCAACACACAGTGTCCCCTCACACAGTGTCCCCGCACACAGTGTCCCCGCACATAATTTCCCCGCACTCAGTGTCCCCGCACACAGTGTCCCCGCTCTCCGTGTCCCCGCACTCCGTGTCTCCGCACACAGTGTCCCCGCACTTAAGGTCCCCGCACAAGTGTCCTCGCACTACCTGTCCCCGCACACAGTGTCCCTGCACACAGTGTCCCCGCACTCAGTGTCCCCGCTCTCAGTGTCCCCGCACTCCGTGTCCCCGAACTCCGTGTCCCCGCACACAGTGTCTCCGCACATAGTGTCCACGCACTCAGTGTCCCCGCACACAGTGTCCCCGCACACAGTGTCCCCGCTCTCCGTGTCCCCGCACTCCGTGTCTCCGCACACAGTGTCCCCGCACACAGTGTCCGCGCACACAGTGTCCCCGCACTCCGTGTCCCTGCACACAGTGTTCCCGGACACAGTGTCCCCGCACACAGTGTCCCCGCACACAGTGTAACCCGCACACAGTGTCACTGCACACAGTGTCCCCGCACACAGTGTCCCCGCACACAGTGTCCCTGCACACAGTGTCCCTGCACACAGAGTCTCCGCACACAGTGTCCCCGCACACAGTGTCCCTGCACACAGTGTCCCCGCACACAGTGTCCCCGCTCTCCGTGTCCACGCACTCCGTGTCTCCGCACACAGTGTCCCCGCACACAGTGTCCCCGCACACAGTGTCCCCGCACTCCGTGTCCCTGCACACAGTGTCCCCGCACACAGTGTCCCCGCACACAGTGTCCCTGCACACAGTGTCCCCGCACACAGTGTCCCCGCACACAGTGTCCCTGCACACAGTATCCCTGCACACTGAGTCTCCGCACACAGTGTGCCCGCACACAGTGTCCCTGCACACAGTGTCCCCGCACACAGTGTCCCAGCACACAGTGTCCCCGCACACAGTGTCCCAGCACACAGTGTCCCCGCAACACAGTGTCCCCGCACACAGTGTCCCCGCACACAGTGTCCCCGCACACAGTGTCCCCGCACACAGTGTCCCCGCACACAGGGTCCCCGCACACAGTGTCTCCGCACACAGTGTCCCCGCACACAGTGTTCCCGCACACAGTGTCCCCGCACACAGTGTCCCCGCACACAGTGTCCCCGCACTCCGTGTCCCTGCACACAGTGTCCCCGCACTCCGTGTCCCCGCACACAGTGTCCCCGCACACAGTGTCGCCGCACACAGTGTCCCCGCACTCCGTGTCTCCGCACTCCGTGTCCCCGCACTCCGTGTCCCTGCACACAGTGTCCTCGCACACAGTGTCCCCGCACACAGTGTCCCCGCACACAGTGTCCCTGCACACAGTGTCCCCGCACACAGTGTCCCCGCACACAGTGTCCCCGCACACAGTGTCCCTGCACACAGTGTCCCTGCACACAGTGTCCCCGCACACAGTGTCCCCGCATTCCGTGTCCCCGCATTCCGTGTCCCTGCACACAGTGTCCCCGCACACAGTGTCCCCGCACACAGTGTCCCCGCACTCCGTGTCCCTGCACACAGTGTCCCCGCACACAGTGTCCCCGCACACAGTGTCCCCGCATTCCGTGTCCCTGCACACAGTGTCCCCGCACACAGTGTCCCCGCACACAGTGTCCCCGCACACAGTGTCCCTGCACACAATGTCCCCGCACACAGTGTCCCCGCACACAGTGTCCCCGCACACAGTGTCCCCGCACACAGTGTCTCCGTACACACTGTCCCCGCACACAGTGTCCCCGCACACAGTGTCCCCGCACACAGTGTCCCCGCACACAGTGTCCCCGCACTCCGTGTCTCCGCACTCCGTGTCCCCGCACTCCGTGTCCCTGCACACAGTGTCCTCGCACACAGTGTCCCCGCACACAGTGTCCCCGCACACAGTGTCCCTGCACACAGTGTCCCCGCACACAGTGTCCCCGCACACAGTGTCCCCGCACACAGTGTCCCAGCACACAGTGTCCCTGCACACAGTGTCCCCGCACACAGTGTCCCCGCATTCCGTGTCCCCGCATTCCGTGTCCCTGCACACAATGTCCCCGCACACAGTGTCCCCGCACACAGTGTCCCCGCACTCCGTGTCCCTGCACACAGTGTCCCCGCACACAGTGTCCCCGCACACAGTGTCCCCGCATTCCGTGTCCCTGCACACAGTGTCCCCGCACACAGTGTCCCCGCACACAGTGTCCCCGCACACAGTGTCCCTGCACACAATGTCCCCGCACACAGTGTCCCCGCACACAGTGTCCCCACACAGTGTCCCCGCACACAGTGTCTCCGCACACACTGTCCGCGCACACAGTGTCCCCGCACACAGTGTCCCAGCACACAGTGTCCCTGCACACAGTGTCCCTGCACACAGTGTCCCTGCACACAGTGTCCCCGCACACAGTGTCCCCGCACTCCGTGTCCCTGCACACAGTGTCCCCGCACACAGTGTCCCCGCACTCCGTGTCCCTGCACACAGTGTCCCCGAACACAGTGTCCCTGCACACAGTGTCCCCGAATTCCGTGTCCCCGCACTCCGTGTCTCCGCACACAGTGTCCCCGCACACAAGGTCCCCGCACAAGTGTCCCCGCACTACCTGTCCCCGCACACAGTGTCCCTGCACACAGTGTCCCCGCACTCAGTGTCCCCGCTCTCCGTGTCCCCGCACTCCGTGTCCCCGAACTCCGTGTCCCCGCACACAGTGTCTCCGCACATAGTGTCCTCGCACTCAGTGTCCCCGCACACAGTGTCCCCGCACACAGTGTCCCCGCTCTCCGTGTCCCCGCACACCGTGTCTCCGCACACAGTGTCCCCGCACACAGTGTCCCCGCACTCCGTGTCCCTGCACATAGTGTCCCTGCACACAGTGTCCCCGCACACAGTGTCCCTGCACACAGTGTCCCCGCACACAGTGTCCCCGCACACAGTGTCCCTGCACACAGTGTCCCCGCACACAGTGTCCCCGCACACAGTGTCCCTGCACACAGTGTCCCCGAATTCCGTGTCCATGCACACAGTGTCCCCGCACACAGTGTCCCCGCACACAGTGTCCCCGCACACAGTGTCCCCGCACACAGTGTCCCCGCACACAGTGTCCCTGCACACAGTGTCCCGCACACATTGTCCCCGCACACAGTGTCCCCGCACACAGTGTCCCCGCACTCCGTGTTCCCGCACACAGTGTGCCCGCACACAGTGTCCCCGCACAAAGTGTCCCTGCACACAGTGTCCCCGCACACAGTGTCCCCGCACACAGTGTCCCTGCACACAGTGTCCCCGCACACAGTGTCCCCGCACTACCTGTCCCCGCACACAGTGTCCCTGCACACAGTGTCCCCGCACTCAGTGTCCCCGCTCTCCGTGTCCCCGCACTCCGTGTCCCCGAACTCCGTGTCCCCGCACACAGTGTCTCCGCACATAATGTCCCCGCACTCAGTGTCCCCGCACACAGTGTCCCCGCACACAGTGTCCCCGCTCTCCGTGTCCCCGCACTCCGTGTCTCCGCACACAGTGTCCCCGCACACAGTGGCCCCGCACACAGTGTCCCTGCACACAGTGTCCCTGCACACAGAGTCTCAACACACAGTGTCCCCTCACACAGTGTCCCCGCACACAGTGTCCCCGCACATAATTTCCCCGCACTCAGTGTCCCCGCACACAGTGTCCCCGCTCTCCGTGTCCCCGCACTCCGTGTCTCCGCACACAGTGTCCCCGCACTTAAGGTCCCCGCACAAGTGTCCTCGCACTACCTGTCCCCGCACACAGTGTCCCTGCACACAGTGTCCCCGCACTCAGTGTCCCCGCTCTCAGTGTCCCCGCACTCCGTGTCCCCGAACTCCGTGTCCCCGCACACAGTGTCTCCGCACATAGTGTCCACGCACTCAGTGTCCCCGCACACAGTGTCCCCGCACACAGTGTCCCCGCTCTCCGTGTCCCCGCACTCCGTGTCTCCGCACACAGTGTCCCCGCACACAGTGTCCGCGCACACAGTGTCCCCGCACTCCGTGTCCCTGCACACAGTGTTCCCGGACACAGTGTCCCCGCACACAGTGTCCCCGCACACAGTGTAACCCGCACACAGTGTCACTGCACACAGTGTCCCCGCACACAGTGTCCCCGCACACAGTGTCCCTGCACACAGTGTCCCTGCACACAGAGTCTCCGCACACAGTGTCCCCGCACACAGTGTCCCTGCACACAGTGTCCCCGCACACAGTGTCCCCGCTCTCCGTGTCCACGCACTCCGTGTCTCCGCACACAGTGTCCCCGCACACAGTGTCCCCGCACACAGTGTCCCCGCACTCCGTGTCCCTGCACACAGTGTCCCCGCACACAGTGTCCCCGCACACAGTGTCCCTGCACACAGTGTCCCCGCACACAGTGTCCCCGCACACAGTGTCCCTGCACACAGTATCCCTGCACACTGAGTCTCCGCACACAGTGTGCCCGCACACAGTGTCCCTGCACACAGTGTCCCCGCACACAGTGTCCCAGCACACAGTGTCCCCGCACACAGTGTCCCAGCACACAGTGTCCCCGCAACACAGTGTCCCCGCACACAGTGTCCCCGCACACAGTGTCCCCGCACACAGTGTCCCCGCACACAGTGTCCCCGCACACAGGGTCCCCGCACACAGTGTCTCCGCACACAGTGTCCCCGCACACAGTGTTCCCGCACACAGTGTCCCCGCACACAGTGTCCCCGCACACAGTGTCCCCGCACTCCGTGTCCCTGCACACAGTGTCCCCGCACTCCGTGTCCCCGCACACAGTGTCCCCGCACACAGTGTCCCCGCACACAGTGTCCCCGCACTCCGTGTCTCCGCACTCCGTGTCCCCGCACTCCGTGTCCCTGCACACAGTGTCCTCGCACACAGTGTCCCCGCACACAGTGTCCCCGCACACAGTGTCCCTGCACACAGTGTCCCCGCACACAGTGTCCCCGCACACAGTGTCCCCGCACACAGTGTCCCTGCACACAGTGTCCCTGCACACAGTGTCCCCGCACACAGTGTCCCCGCATTCCGTGTCCCCGCATTCCGTGTCCCTGCACACAGTGTCCCCGCACACAGTGTCCCCGCACACAGTGTCCCCGCACTCCGTGTCCCTGCACACAGTGTCCCCGCACACAGTGTCCCCGCACACAGTGTCCCCGCATTCCGTGTCCCTGCACACAGTGTCCCTGCACACAGTGTCCCCGCACACAGTGTCCCCGCACACAGTGTCCCTGCACACAATGTCCCCGCACACAGTGTCCCCGCACACAGTGTCCCCGCACACAGTGTCCCCGCACACAGTGTCTCCGTACACACTGTCCCCGCACACAGTGTCCCCGCACACAGTGTCCCCGCACACAGTGTCCCCGCACACAGTGTCCCCGCACTCCGTGTCTCCGCACTCCGTGTCCCCGCACTCCGTGTCCCTGCACACAGTGTCCTCGCACACAGTGTCCCCGCACACAGTGTCCCCGCACACAGTGTCCCTGCACACAGTGTCCCCGCACACAGTGTCCCCGCACACAGTGTCCCCGCACACAGTGTCCCAGCACACAGTGTCCCTGCACACAGTGTCCCCGCACACAGTGTCCCCGCATTCCGTGTCCCCGCATTCCGTGTCCCTGCACACAATGTCCCCGCACACAGTGTCCCCGCACACAGTGTCCCCGCACTCCGTGTCCCTGCACACAGTGTCCCCGCACACAGTGTCCCCGCACACAGTGTCCCCGCATTCCGTGTCCCTGCACACAGTGTCCCCGCACACAGTGTCCCCGCACACAGTGTCCCCGCACACAGTGTCCCTGCACACAATGTCCCCGCACACAGTGTCCCCGCACACAGTGTCCCCACACAGTGTCCCCGCACACAGTGTCTCCGCACACACTGTCCGCGCACACAGTGTCCCCGCACACAGTGTCCCAGCACACAGTGTCCCTGCACACAGTGTCCCTGCACACAGTGTCCCTGCACACAGTGTCCCCGCACACAGTGTCCCCGCACTCCGTGTCCCTGCACACAGTGTCCCCGCACACAGTGTCCCCGCACTCCGTGTCCCTGCACACAGTGTCCCCGAACACAGTGTCCCTGCACACAGTGTCCCCGAATTCCGTGTCCCTGCACACAGTGTCCCCGCACACAGTGTCCCCGCACACAGTGTCCCCGCACACAGTGTCCCCGCACACAGTGTCCCCGCACACAGTGTCCCTGCACACAGTGTCCCGCACACATTGTCCCCGCACACAGTGTCCCCGCACACAGTGTCCCCGCACTCCGTGTCCCCGAACACAGTGTGCCCGCACACAGTGTCCCCGCACACAGTGTCCCTGCACACAGTGTCCCTGCACACAGTGTCCCTGCACACAGTGTCCCCGCACACAGTGTCCCCGCACACAGTTTCCCCGCACTACGTGTCCAAGCACACAGTGTCCCAGCACACAGTGTCCCCGCACTCAGTGTCCCCGCACTCCGTGTCCCCGCACTCCGTGTCCCCGAACTACGTGTTACCGCACACAGTGTCCCCGCACATAATTTCTCCGCACTCAGTGTCCCCGCACACAGTGTCCCCGCACACAGTGTCCCCGCTCTCCGTGTCCCCGCACTCCGTGTCTCCGCACACAGTGTCCCCGCACACAAGGTCCCCGCACAAGTGTCCCCGCACTACCTGTCCCCGCACACAGTGTCCCTGCACACAGTGTCCCCGCACTCAGTGTCCCCGCTCTCCGTGTCCCCGCACACAGTGTCCCCGCACTCCGTGTCTCCGCACTCCGTGTCCCCGCACTCCGTGTCCCTGCACACAGTGTCCTCGCACACAGTGTCCCCGCACACAGTGTCCCCGCACACAGTGTCCCTGCACACAGTGTCCCCGCACACAGTGTCCCCGCACACAGTGTCCCCGCACAGAGTGTCCCAGCACACAGTGTCCCTGCACACAGTGTCCCCGCACACAGTGTCCCCGCATTCCGTGTCCCCGCATTCCGTGTCCCTGCACACAATGTCCCCGCACACAGTGTCCCCGCACACAGTGTCCCCGCACTCCGTGTCCCTGCACACAGTGTCCCCGCACACAGTGTCCCCGCACACAGTGTCCCCGCATTCCGTGTCCCTGCACACAGTGTCCCCGCACACAGTGTCCCCGCACACAGTGTCCCCGCACACAGTGTCCCTGCACACAATGTCCCCGCACACAGTGTCCCCGCACACAGTGTCCCCACACAGTGTCCCCGCACACAGTGTCTCCGCACACACTGTCCGCGCACACAGTGTCCCCGCACACAGTGTCCCAGCACACAGTGTCCCTGCACACAGTGTCCCTGCACACAGTGTCCCTGCACACAGTGTCCCCGCACACAGTGTCCCCGCACTCCGTGTCCCTGCACACAGTGTCCCCGCACACAGTGTCCCCGCACTCCGTGTCCCTGCACACAGTGTCCCCGAACACAGTGTCCCTGCACACAGTGTCCCCGAATTCCGTGTCCCTGCACACAGTGTCCCCGCACACAGTGTCCCCGCACACAGTGTCCCCGCACACAGTGTCCCCGCACACAGTGTCCCCGCACACAGTGTCCCTGCACACAGTGTCCCGCACACATTGTCCCCGCACACAGTGTCCCCGCACACAGTGTCCCCGCACTCCGTGTCCCCGAACACAGTGTGCCCGCACACAGTGTCCCCGCACACAGTGTCCCTGCACACAGTGTCCCTGCACACAGTGTCCCTGCACACAGTGTCCCCGCACACAGTGTCCCCGCACACAGTTTCCCCGCACTACGTGTCCAAGCACACAGTGTCCCAGCACACAGTGTCCCCGCACTCAGTGTCCCCGCACTCCGTGTCCCCGCACTCCGTGTCCCCGAACTACGTGTTACCGCACACAGTGTCCCCGCACATAATTTCTCCGCACTCAGTGTCCCCGCACACAGTGTCCCCGCACACAGTGTCCCCGCTCTCCGTGTCCCCGCACTCCGTGTCTCCGCACACAGTGTCCCCGCACACAAGGTCCCCGCACAAGTGTCCCCGCACTACCTGTCCCCGCACACAGTGTCCCTGCACACAGTGTCCCCGCACTCAGTGTCCCCGCTCTCCGTGTCCCCGCACTCCGTGTCCCCGAACTCCGTGTCCCCGCACACAGTGTCTCCGCACATAGTGTCCTCGCACTCAGTGTCCCCGCACACAGTGTCCCCGCACACAGTGTCCCCGCTCTCCGTGTCCCCGCACTCCGTGTCTCCGCACACAGTGTCCCCGCACACAGTGTCCCCGCACTCCGTGTCCCTGCACATAGTGTCCCTGCACACAGTGTCCCCGCACACAGTGTCCCTGCACACAGTGTCCCCGCACACAGTGTCCCCGCACACAGTGTCCCTGCACACAGTGTCCCCGCACACAGTGTCCCCGCACACAGTGTCCCTGCACACAGTGTCCCCGAATTCCGTGTCCCTGCACACAGTGTCCCCGCACACAGTGTCCCCGCACACAGTGTCCCCGCACACAGTGTCCCCGCACACAGTGTCCCTGCACACAGTGTCCCGCACACATTGTCCCCGCACACAGTGTCCCCGCACACAGTGTCCCCGCACTCCGTGTCCCCGCACACAGTGTGCCCGCACACAGTGTCCCCGCACACAGTGTCCCTGCACACAGTGTCCCCGCACACAGTGTCCCCGCACACAGTGTCCCTGCACACAGTGTCCCCGCACACAGTGTCCCCGCACTACCTGTCCCCGCACACAGTGTCCCTGCACACAGTGTCCCCGCACTCAGTGTCCCCGCTCTCCGTGTCCCCGCACTCCGTGTCCCCGAACTCCGTGTCCCCGCACACAGTGTCTCCGCACATAATGTCCCCGCACTCAGTGTCCCCGCACACAGTGTCCCCGCACACAGTGTCCCCGCTCTCCGTGTCCCCGCACTCCGTGTCTCCGCACACAGTGTCCCCGCACACAGTGTCCCCGCACACAGTGTCCCTGCACACAGTGTCCCTGCACACAGAGTCTCAACACACAGTGTCCCCTCACACAGTGTCCCCGCACACAGTGTCCCTGCACACAGTGTCCCCGCACACAGTGTCCCCGCACTCCGTGTCCCCGCACTCCGTGTCCCTGCACACAGTGTCCCCGCACACAGTGTCCCCGCACACAGTGTCCCAGCACACAGTGTCCCCGCACACAGTGTCCCCGCACACAGTGTCCCCGCACACAGTGTCCCCGCACACAGTGTCCCCGCACACAGTGTCCCCGCACACAGTGTCCCCGCACACAGTGTACCCCGCACACAGTGTCCCCGCACACAGTGACCCCGCACTCCGTGTCCCTGCACACAGTGTCCCCGCACACAGTGTCCCCGCACACAGTGTCCCCGCACACAGTGTCCCCGCACACAGTGTCCTCGCACACAGAGTCCCCGCACACAGTGTCCCCGCACACAGTGTCCCCGCACACAGTGTCCCCGCACACAGTGTCCCCGCACACAGTGTCCCCGCACACAGTGTCCCCGCACACAGTGTCCCCGCACACAGTGTCCCCGCACACAATGTCCCCGCACACAGTGTCCCCGCATTCCGTGTCCCCGCACTCCGTGTCTCCGCACACAATGTCCCCGCACACAGTGTCCCCGCATTCCGTGTCCCCGCACACAGTGTCCCAGCACACAGTGTCCCAGCACACAGTGTCCCCGCACACAGTGTCCCCGCACACAGTGTCCCCGCAACACAGTGTCCCCGCACACAGTGTCCCCGCACACAGTGTCCCCGCACACAGTGTCCCCGCACACAGTGTCCCCGCACACAGGGTCCCCGCACACAGTGTCTCCGCACACAGTGTCCCCGCACACAGTGTTCCCGCACACAGTGTCCCCGCACACAGTGTCCCCGCACACAGTGTCCCCGCACTCCGTCTCCCTGCACACAGTGTCCTCGCACACAGTGTCCCCGCACACAGTGTCCCCGCACACAGTGTCCCTGCACACAGTGTCCCCGCACACAGTGTCCCCGCACACAGTGTCCCCGCACACAGTGTCCCTGCACACAGTGTCCCTGCACACAGTGTCCCCGCACACAGTGTCCCCGCATTCCGTGTCCCCGCATTCCGTGTCCCTGCACACAGTGTCCCCGCACACAGTGTCCCCGCACACAGTGTCCCCGCACTCCGTGTCCCTGCACACAGTGTCCCCGCACACAGTGTCCCCGCACACAGTGTCCCCGCATTCCGTGTCCCTGCACACAGTGTCCCCGCACACAGTGTCCCCGCACACAGTGTCCCCGCACACAGTGTCCCTGCACACAATGTCCCCGCACACAGTGTCCCCGCACACAGTGTCCCCGCACACAGTGTCCCCGCACACAGTGTCTCCGTACACACTGTCCCCGCACACAGTGTCCCCGCACACAGTGTCCCCGCACACAGTGTCCCCGCACACAGTGTCCCCGCACACAGTGTCCCCGCACTCCGTGTCTCCGCACTCCGTGTCCCCGCACTCCGTGTCCCTGCACACAGTGTCCTCGCACACAGTGTCCCCGCACACAGTGTCCCCGCACACAGTGTCCCTGCACACAGTGTCCCCGCACACAGTGTCCCCGCACACAGTGTCCCCGCACACAGTGACCCAGCACACAGTGTCCCTGCACACAGTGTCCCCGCACACAGTGTCCCCGCATTCCGTGTCCCCGCATTCCGTGTCCCTGCACACAATGTCCCCGCACACAGTGTCCCCGCACACAGTGTCCCCGCACTCCGTGTCCCTGCACACAGTGTCCCCGCACACAGTGTCCCCGCACACAGTGTCCCCGCATTCCGTGTCCCTGCACACAGTGTCCCCGCACACAGTGTCCCCGCACACAGTGTCCCCGCACACAGTGTCCCTGCACACAATGTCCCCGCACACAGTGTCCCCGCACACAGTGTCCCCACACAGTGTCCCCGCACACAGTGTCTCCGCACACACTGTCCCCGCACACAGTGTCCCCGCACACAGTGTCCCAGCACACAGTGTCCCTGCACACAGTGTCCCTGCACACAGTGTCCCTGCACACAGTGTCCCCGCACACAGTGTCCCCGCACTCCGTGTCCCTGCACACAGTGTCCCCGCACACAGTGTCCCCGCACTCCGTGTCCCTGCACACAGTGTCCCCGAACACAGTGTCCCTGCACACAGTGTCCCCGAATTCCGTGTCCCTGCACACAGTGTCCCCGCACACAGTGTCCCCGCACACAGTGTCCCCGCACACAGTGTCCCCGCACACAGTGTCCCCGCACACAGTGTCCCTGCACACAGTGTCCCGCACACATTGTCCCCGCACACAGTGTCCCCGCACACAGTGTCCCCGCACTCCGTGTCCCCGAACACAGTGTGCCCGCACACAGTGTCCCCGCACACAGTGTCCCTGCACACAGTGTCCCTGCACACAGTGTCCCTGCACACAGTGTCCCCGCACACAGTGTCCCCGCACACAGTTTCCCCGCACTACGTGTCCAAGCACACAGTGTCCCAGCACACAGTGTCCCCGCACTCAGTGTCCCCGCACTCCGTGTCCCCGCACTCCGTGTCCCCGAACTACGTGTTACCGCACACAGTGTCCCCGCACATAATTTCTCCGCACTCAGTGTCCCCGCACACAGTGTCCCCGCACACAGTGTCCCCGCTCTCCGTGTCCCCGCACTCCGTGTCTCCGCACACAGTGTCCCCGCACACAAGGTCCCCGCACATGTGTCCCCGCACTACCTGTCCCCGCACACAGTGTCCCTGCACACAGTGTCCCCGCACTCAGTGTCCCCGCTCTCCGTGTCCCCGCACTCCGTGTCCCCGAACTCCGTGTCCCCGCACACAGTGTCTCCGCACATAGTGTCCTCGCACTCAGTGTCCCCGCACACAGTGTACCCGCACACAGTGTCCCCGCTCTCCGTGTCCCCGCACTCCGTGTCTCCGCACACAGTGTCCCCGCACACAGTGTCCCCGCACTCCGTGTCCCTGCACATAGTGTCCCTGCACACAGTGTCCCCGCACACAGTGTCCCTGCACACAGTGTCCCCGCACACAGTGTCCCCGCACACAGTGTCCCTGCACACAGTGTCCCCGCACACAGTGTCCCCGCACACAGTGTCCCTGCACACAGTGTCCCCGAATTCCGTGTCCCTGCACACAGTGTCCCCGCACACAGTGTCCCCGCACACAGTGTCCCCGCACACAGTGTCCCCGCACACAGTGTCCCTGCACACAGTGTCCCGCACACATTGTCCCCGCACACAGTTGTCCGCACACAGTGTCCCCGCACTCCGTGTCCCCGCACACAGTGTGCCCGCACACAGTGTCCCCGCACACAGTGTCCCTGCACACAGTGTCCCCGCACACAGTGTCCCCGCACACAGTGTCCCCGCACACAGTGTCCCTGCACACAGTGTCCCCGCACACAGTGTCCCCGCACTACCTGTCCCCGCACACAGTGTCCCTGCACACAGTGTCCCCGCACTCAGTGTCCCCGCTCTCCGTGTCCCCGCACTCCGTGTCCCCGAACTCCGTGTCCCCGCACACAGTGTCTCCGCACATAATGTCCCCGCACTCAGTGTCCCCGCACACAGTGTCCCCGCACACAGTGTCCCCGCTCTCCGTGTCCCCGCACTCCGTGTCTCCGCACACAGTGTCCCCGCACACAGTGTCCCCGCACACAGTGTCCCTGCACACAGTGTCCCTGCACACAGAGTCTCAACACACAGTGCCCCTCACACAGTGTCCCCGCACACAGTGTCCCTGCACACAGTGTCCCCGCACACAGTGTCCCCGCACTCCGTGTCCCCGCACTCCGTGTCCCTGCACACAGTGTCCCCGCATACAGTGTCCCCGCACACAGTGTCCCAGCACACAGTGTCCCCGCACACAGTGTCCCCGCACACAGTGTCCCCGCACACAGTGTCCCCGCACACAGTGTCCCCGCACACAGTGTCCCCGCACACAGTGTCCCCGCACACAGTGTCCCCGCACACAGTGTCCCCGCACACAGTGACCCCGCACTCCGTGTCCCTGCACACAGTGTCCCCGCACACAGTGTCCCCGCACACAGTGTCCCCGCACACAGTGTCCCCGCACACAGTGTCCTCGCACACAGAGTCCCCGCACACAGTGTCCCCGCACACAGTGTCCCCGCACACAGTGTCCCCGCACACAGTGTCCCCGCACACAGTGTCCCCGCACACAGTTTCCCCGCACTACATGTCCCCGCACACAGTGTCCCTGCACACAGTGTCCCCGCACTCAGTGTCCCCGCACTCCGTGTCCCCGCACTCCGTGTCCCCGAACTACGTGTCCCCGCACACAGTGTCCCCGCACATAATGTCCCCGCACTCATTGTCCCCGCACACAGTGTCCCCGCACACAGTGTCCCCGCTCTCCGTGTCCCCGCACTCCGTGTCTCCGCACACAGTGTCCCCGCACACAGTGTCCCCGCACACAGTGTCCCCGCACTCCGTGTCCCTGCACACAGTGTCCCCGCACACAGTGTCCCCGCACACAGTGTCCCCGCAAACAGTGTCCCCGCACACAGTGTCACTGCACACAGTGTCCCCGCACACAGTGTCCCCGCACACAGTGTCCCTGCACACAGTGTCCCTGCACACAGAGTCTCCGCACACAGTGTCCCCGCACACAGTGTCCCTGCACACAGTGTCCCCGCACACAGTGTCCCCGCACTCCGTGTCCCCGCACTCCGTGTCCCTGCACACAGTGTCCCCGCACACAGTGTCCCCGCACACAGTGTCCCCGCTCTCCGTGTCCCCGCACTCCATGTCTCCGCACACAGTGTGCCTGCACACAGTGTCCCCGCACACAGTGTTCCCGCACACAGTGTCCCCGCACACAGTGTCCCCGCACACAGTGTCCCCGCACACAGTGTCCCCGCACACAGTGTCCCCGCACTCAGTGTCCCTGCACACAGTGTCCCCGCACACAGTGTCCCCGCACTCCGGGGCCCTGCACACAGTGTCCCCGCACACAGTGTCCCGGCACACAGTGTCCCCGCACACAGTGTCCCCGCACACACTGTCCCCGCACTCCGTGTCCCCGCACACAGTGTCCCCGCACACAGGGTCCCCGCACACAGTGTCCCCGCACACAGTGTCCCCGCACATAGTGTCCCCGCACACAGTGTCCGCGCACACAGTGTCTCCGCACACAGTGTCTCCGCACTCAGTGTCTCCGCACACAGTGTCTCCGCACACAGTGTCCCCGCACACAGTGTTCCTGCACACAGTGTTCCTGCACACAGTGTCCCCGCACACAGTGTCCCCGCACACAGTGTCCCTTCACACAGTGTCCCTGCACACAGAGTCTCAGCACACAGTGTCCCCGCACACAGTGTCCCCGCACACAGTGTCCCTGCACACAGTGTCCCCGCACACAGTGTCCCCGCACTCCGTGTCCCCGCACTCCGTGTCCCTGCACACTGTGTCCCCGCACACAGTGTCCCCGCACACAGTGTCCCAGCACACAGTGTCCCCGCACACAGTGTCCCCGCACACAGTGTCCCCGCACACAGTGTCCCCGCACACAGTGTCCCCGCACACAGTGTCCCCGCACACAGTGTCCCCGCACACAGTGTCCCCGCACACAGTGTCCACGCACACAGTGTCCACGCACTCCGTGTCCCCGCACACAGTGTCCCCGCACACAGTGTCCCCGCACACAGTGTCCCCGCACACAGTGTCCCTGCACACAGTGTCCCCGCACACAGTGTCCCCGCACACAGTGTCCCTGCACACAGTGTCCCCGCACACAGAGTCTCCGCACACAGTGTCCCCGCACACAGTGTCCCTGCACACAGTGTCCCCGCACACAGTGTCCCCGCACTCCGTGTCCCCGCACTCCGTGTCCCTGCACACAGTGTCCCCGCACACAGTGTCCCCGCACACAGTGTCCCCGCTCTCCGTGTCCCCGCACTCCGTGTCTCCGCACACAGTGTCCCTGCACACAGTGTCCCAACACACAGTGTCCCCGCACACAGTGTCCCCGCACACAGTGTCCCCGCACACAGTGTCCCCGCACTCCGGGGCCCTGCACACAGTGTCCCCGCACACAGTGTCCCGGCACACAGTTTCCCCGCACACAGTGTCCCCGCACACAGTGTCCCTGCACACAGTGTCCCCGCACACAGTGTCCCCGCACACAGTGTCCCCGCACACAGTGTCCCCGCACACAGTGTCCCCGCACACAGTGTCCCCGCACACAGTGTCCCCGCACACAGTGTCCTCGCATTCCGTGTCCCCGCACTCCGTGTCTCCGCACACAATGTCCCCGCACAAAGTGTCCCCGCATTCCGTGTCCCCGCACACAGTACCCCAGCACACAGTGTCCCAGCACACAGTGTTCCCGCACACAGTGTCCCCGCACACAGTGTCCCCGCAACACAGTGTCCCCGCACACAGTGTCCCCGCACACAGTGTCCCCGCACACAGTGTCCCCGCACACAGAGACCCCGCACACAGTGTCTCCGCACACAGTGTCCCCGCACACAGTGTCCCCGCACACAGTGTCCCCGCACACAGTGTCCCGGCACACAGTTTCCCCGCACACAGTGTCCCCGCACTCCGTGTCCCTGCACACAGTGTCCTCGCACACAGTGTCCCCGCACACAGTGTCCCTGCACACAGTGTCCCCGCACACAGTGTCCCCGCACACAGTGTCCCAGCACACAGTGTCCCCGCACACAGTGTCCCCGCACACAGTGTCCCCGCACACAGTGTCCCGGCACACAGTGTCCCTGCACACAGAGTCTCCGCACACAGTGTCCCCGCACACAGTGTCCCTGCACACAGTGTCCCCGCACACAGTGTCCCCGCACTCCGTGTCCCCGCACTCCGTGTCCCTGCACACAGTGTCCCCGCACACAGTGTCCCCGCACACAGTGTCCCCGCTCTCCGTGTCCCCGCACTCCGTGTCTCCGCACACAGTGTCCCTGCACACAGTGTCACCGCACACAGTGTCCCCGCACACAGTGTCCCCGCACACAGTGTCCCCGCACACAGTGTCCCCGCACTCCGGGGCCCTGCACACAGTGTCCCCGCACACAGTGTCCCGGCACACAGTTTCCCCGCACACAGTGTCCCCGCACTCCGTGTCCCTGCACACAGTGTCCTCGCACACAGTGTCCCCGCACACAGTGTCCCTGCACACAGTGTCCCCGCACACAGTGTTCCCGCACACAGTGTCCCAGCACACAGTGTCCCCGCACACAGTGTCCCCGCACACAGTGTCCCCGCACACAGTGTCCCCGCACACAGTGTCCCCGCACACAGTGTCCCCGCACACAGTGTCCCCGCACACAGTGTCCCCGCACACAGTGTCCCCGCACACAGTGTCCCCGCACACAGTGTCCCCGCACACAGTGTCCCTGCACACAGTGTCCCTGCACACAGAGTCTCCGCACACAGTGTCCCCGCACACAGTGTCCCCGCACACAGTGTCCCCGCTCTCCGTGTCCCCGCACTCCGTGTCTCCGCACACAGTGTCCCTGCACACAGTGTCCCCGCACACAGTGTCCCCGCACACAGTGTCCCCGCACTCCGTGTCCCTGCACACAGTGTCCCCGCACACAGTGTCCCCGCACACAGTGTCCCCGCACACAGTGTCCCCGCATTCCGTGTCCCTGCACACAGTGTCCCCGCACACAGTGTCCCCGCACACAGTGTCCCCGCACACAGTGTCCCTGCACACAATGTCCCCGCACACAGTGTCCCCGCACACAGTGTCCCCGCACACAGTGTCCCCGCACACAGTGTCTCCGCACACACTGTCCCCGCACACAGTGTCCCCGCACACAGTGTCCCTGCACACAGTGTCCCTGCACACAGTGTCCCTGCACACAGTGTCCCTGCACACAGTGTCCCCGCACACAGTGTCCCCGCACTCCGTGTCCCTGCACACAGTGTCCCCGCACACAGTGTCCCCGCACTCCGTGTCCCTGCACACAGTGTCCCCGCACACAGTGTCCCCGCACACAGTGTCCCCGCATTCCGCGTCCCTGCACACAGTGTCATCGCACACAGTGTCCCCGCACACAGTGTCCCCGCACACAGTGTCCCCGTACACAGTGTCCCCGCACACAGTGTCCCTGCACATAGTGTCCCCGCACACAGTGTCCCCGCACACAGTGTCCCCGCACACAGTGTCCCTGCACACAGTGTCCCTGCACACAGTGTCCCCGCAAACAGTGTCCCTGCACACAGTGTCCCCGCACACAGTGTCCCCGCACACAGTGTCCCCGCACACAGTGTCCCCGCTCTCCGTGTCCCCGCACACAGTGTCCCCGCACTCCGTGTCCCCGCACACAGTGTGCCCGCACACAGTGTCCCCGCACACTGTGTCCCCGCACACAGTGTCCCCCCACACAGTGTCCCCGCAAATAGTGTCCCCGCACACAGTGTCCGCGCACACAGTGTCTCCGCACACAGTGTCCCCGCACACAGTGTCCCCGCACTCAGTGTCCCCGCACTCCGCGTCCCCGCACACAGTGTCCCCGCATTCCGTGTCCCCGCACACAGTCTCCCCGCACACAGTGTCCCTGAACACAGTGTCCCTGCACACAGTGTCCCCGCACACAGTGACCCCGCACACAGTGTCCCCGCACACAGTGTCCCCGCACACAGTGTCCCCGCACACAGTGTCCCCGCACACAGTGTCCCTGCACACAGTGTCCCTGCACACAGTGTCCCCGCAAACAGTGTCCCTGCACACAGTGTCCCCGCACACAGTGTCCCCGCACACAGTGTCCCCGCACACAGTGTCCCCGCTCTCCGTGTCCCCGCACACAGTGTCCCCGCACTCCGTGTCCCCGCACACAGTGTCCCCGCACATTGTGTCCCCGCACACAGTGTCCCTGCACACAGTGTCCCCGCACACAGTGTCCCCGCACTCCGTGTCTCCGCACTCCGTGTCCCCGCACTCAGTGTCCCTGCACACAGTGTCCCCGCACACAGTGTCCCCGCACACAGTGTCCCCGCTCTCCGTGTCCCCGCACACAGTGTCCCCGCACTCTGTGTCCCCGCACACAGTGTCTCCGCACACAGTGTCCCCGCACACAGTGTCCCCGCACACAGTGTCCCTGCACACAGTGTCCCCGAACACAGTGTCCCCGCTCACAGTGTCCCCGCACACAGTGTCCCCGCTCTCCGTGTCCCCGCACACAGTGTCCCCGCACTCCGTGTCCCCGCACACAGTGTCCCCGCACATTGTGTCCCCGCACACAGTGTCCCTGCTCACAGTGTCCCCGCACACAGTGTCCCCGCACTCAGTGTCCCTGCACACAGTGTCCCCGCACACAGTGTCCCCGCACACAGTGTCCCCGCACACAGTGTCCCCGCATTCCGTGTCCCCGCACACAGTGTCCCCGCACACAGTGTCCCCGCACACAGTGTCCCCGCACACAGTGTCCCCGCACTCCGTGTCCCTGCACACAGTGTCCCTGCACACAGTGTCCCCGCACACAGTGTCCCCGCACACAGTGTCCCCGCACACAGTGTCCCCGCACACAGTGTCCCCGCACACAGTGTCCCCGCACACAGTGTCCCCGCACACAAAGTCCCAGCACACAGTGTCCCAGCACACAGTGTCCCCGCACACAGTGTCCCCGCTCTCCGTGTCCCCGCACACAGTGTCCCCGCACTCCGTGTCCTCGCACACAGTGTCCCCGCACATTGTGTCCCCGCACACAGTGTCCCTGCACACAGTGTCCCCGCACACAGTGTCCCCGCACTCCGTGTCTCCGCACTCCGTGTCCCCGCACTCAGTGTCCCTGCACACAGTGTCCCCGCACACAGTGTCCCCGCACACAGTGTCCCCGCTCTCCGTGTCCCCGCACACAGTGTCCCCGCACTCTGTGTCCCCGCACACAGTGTCTCCGCACACAGTGTCCCCGCACACAGTGTCCCCGCACACAGTGTCCCCGCACACAGTGTCCCCGCACACAGTGTCCCCGCACACAGTGTCCCCGCACACAGTGTCCCCGCTCTCCGTGTCCCCGCACACAGTGTCCCCGCACATTGTGTCCCCGCACACAGTGTCCCTGCTCACAGTGTCCCCGCACACAGTGTCCCCGCACTCAGTGTCCCTGCACACAGTGTCCCCGCACACAGTGTCCCCGCACACAGTGTCCCCGCACACAGTGTCCCCGCATTCCGTGTCCCCGCACACAGTGTCCCCGCACACAGTGTCCCCGCACACAGTGTCCCCGCACACAGTGTCCCCGCACTCCGTGTCCCTGCACACAGTGTCCCTGCACACAGTGTCCCCGCACACAGTGTCCCCGCACACAGTGTCCCCGCACACAGTGTCCCCGCACACAGTGTCCCCGCACACAGTGTCCCCGCACACAGTGTCCCCGCACACAGTGTCCCCGCACACAGTGTCCCCGCACACAGTGTCCTCGCACACAGAGTCCCCGCACACAGTGTCCCCGCACACAGTGTCCCCGCACACAAAGTCCCAGCACACAGTGTCCCCGCACACAGTGTCCCCGCACACAGTTTCCCCGCACTACCTGTCCCCGCACACAGTGTCCCTGCACACAGTGTCCCCGCACTCAGTGTCCCCGCACTCCGTGTCCCCGCACTCCGTGTCCCCGAACTACGTGTCCCCGCACACAGTGTCCCTGCACATAATGTCCCCGCACTCAGTGTCATCGCACACAGTGTCCCCGCACACAGTGTCCCCGCTCTCCGTGTCCCCGCACTCCGTGTCTCCGCACACAGTGTCCCCGCACACAGTGTCCCCGCACACAGTGTCCCCGCACTCCGTGTCCCTGCACACAGTGTCCCCGCACACAGTGTCCCCGCACACAGTGTCCCCGCACACAGTGTCCCCGCACACAGTGTCCCTGCACACAGTGTCCCTGCACACAGTGTCCCCGCAAACAGTGTCCCTGCACACAGTGTCCCCGCACACAGTGTCCCCGCACACAGTGTCCCCGCACACAAAGTCCCCGCTCTCCGTGTCCCCGCACACAGTGTCCCCGCACTCCGTGTCCCCGCACACTGTGTCCCCGCACATTGTGTCCCCGCACACAGTGTCCCTGCACACAGTGTCCCCGCACACAGTGTCCCCGCACTCCGTGTCTCCGCATTTCGTGTCCCGCACTCAGTGTCCCTGCACACAGTGTCCCCGCACACAGTGTCCCCGCACACAGTGTCCCCGCTCTCCGTGTCCCCGCACACAGTGTCCCCGCACTCTGTGTCCCCGCACACAGTGTCTCCGCACACAGTGTCCCCGCACACAGTGTCCCCGCACACAGTGTCCCTGCACACAGTGTCCCCGCACACAGTGTCCCCGCACACAGTGTCCCCGCACACAGTGTCCCCGCTCTCCGTGTCCCCGCACACAGTGTCCCCGCACTCCGTGTCCCCGCACACAGTGTCCCCGCACATTGTGTCCCCGCACACAGTGTCCCTGCACACAGTGTCCCCGCACACAGTGTCCCCGCACTCAGTGTCCCTGCACACAGTGTCCCCGCACACAGTGTCCCCGCACACAGTGTCCCCGCACACAGTGTCCCCGCATTCCGTGTCTCCGCACACAGTGTCCCTGCACACAGTGTCCCTGCACACAGTGTCCCTGCACACAGTGTCCCTGCACACAGTGTATTCGCACACAGTGTCCCCGCACACAGTGTCCCCGCACTCCGTGTCCCCGCACACAGTGTTTCTGCACACAGTGTACCCGCACACAGTGTCCCCGCACTCAGTGTCCCCGCACACAGTGTCCCCGCACACAGTGTCCCCGCACACAGTGTCCCCGCAAACAGTGTCCCCGCACACAGTGTCCCCGAATTCCGTGTCCCCGCACACAGTGTCCCCGCACACAGTGTCCCCGCACACAGTGTCCCTGCACACAGTGTCCCTGCATACAGTGTCCCTGCACACAGTGTCCCTGCACACAGCGTCCCTGCACACAGTGTCACCTCACACAGTGTCCCCGCACTCCGTGTCCCCGCACACAGTGTCCTTGCACACAGTGTCCCCGCACACAGTGTCCCCGCACTCCGTGTCCCCGCACACAGTGTCCCTGCACACAGTGTCCCTGCACAAAGTGTCCCTGCACACAGTGTCCCCGCACACAGTGTCTCCGCACACAGTGTCCCCGCACACAGTGTCCCCGCACACAGTGTCCCCGCACACAGTGTCCCTGCACACAGTGTCCCCGCATTCCGTGTCCCCGCACTCCGTGCCTCCGCACACAGTGTCCCCTCACACAGTGTCCCCGCACACAGTGTCCCCGCACACAGTGTCCCCGCATTCCGTGTCCCTGCACACAGTGTCCCCGCACACAGTGACCCCGCACACAGTGTCCCCGCACTCCGTGTCCCCGCACACAGTGTCCCCGCATTCCGTGTCCCCGCACACAGTGTCCCCGGACACAGTGTCCCCGCACACAGTGTCCCCGCACACAGTGTCCCCGCACACAGTGTCCCTGCACACAGTGTCCCTGCACACAGTGTCCCCGCACTCCGTGTCTCCGCACACAGTGTCCCCGCACACTGTGTCCCTGCACACAGTGTCCCTGCAAACAGTGTCCCCGCACACAGTGTCTCCGCACACCGTGTCCCCGCACACAGTGTCCCCGCAAACAGTGTCCCCGCATACAGTGTCCTCGCACACAGTGTCCCCGCACACAGTGTCCCCGCACACAGTGTCCCCGCACACAGTGTCTCCGCACACAGTGTCCCCGCTCACAGTGTCCCCGCACACAGTGTCCCCGCACACAGTGTCCCCGCACACAGTGTCCCCGCACACAGTGTCCCCGCACTCCGTGTCCCTGCACACAGTGTCCCCGCACTCCGTGTCCCCGCACACAGTGTCCCCGCACACAGTGTCCCCGCACACAGTGTCCCCGCACTCCGTGTCTCCGCACTCCGTGTCCCCGCACTCCGTGTCCCCGCACTCAGTGTCCCCGCACTCAGTGTCCCTGCACACAGTGTCCCCGCACATAGTGTCCCCGCACACAGTGTCCCCGCACACAGTGTCCCTGCACACAGTGTCCCTGCACACAGTGTCCCTGCACAAAGTGTCCCTGCACACAGTGTCCCCGCACACAGTGTCTCCGCACACAGTGTCCCCGCACACAGTGTCCCCGCACACAGTGACCCCGCACACAGTGTCCCTGCACACAGTGTCCCCGCATTCCGTGTCCCCGCACTCCGTGCCTCCGCACACAGTGTCCCCTCACACAGTGTCCCCGCACACAGTGTCCCCGCACACAGTGTCCCCGCATTCCGTGTCCCTGCACACAGTGTCCCCGCACACAGTGACCCCGCACACAGTGTCCCCGCACTCCGTGTCCCCGCACACAGTGTCCCCGCATTCCGTGTCCCCGCACACAGTGTCCCCGGACACAGTGTCCCCGCACACAGTGTCCCCGCACACAGTGTCCCCGCACACAGTGTCCCTGCACACAGTGTCCCTGCACACAGTGTCCCCGCACTCCGTGTCTCCGCACACAGTGTCCCCGCACACTGTGTCCCTGCACACAGTGTCCCTGCAAACAGTGTCCCCGCACACAGTGTCTCCGCACACCGTGTCCCCGCACACAGTGTCCCCGCAAACAGTGTCCCCGCATACAGTGTCCTCGCACACAGTGTCCCCGCACACAGTGTCCCCGCACACAGTGTCCCCGCACACAGTGTCTCCGCACACAGTGTCCCCGCTCACAGTGTCCCCGCACTCAGTGTCCCTGCACACAGTGTCCCCGCACACAGTGTCCCCGCACACAGTGTCCCCGCACACAGTGTCCCCGCATTCCGTGTCCCCGCACACAGTGTCCCCGCACACAGTGTCCCCGCACACAGTGTCCCCGCACACAGTGTCCCCGCACTCCGTGTCCCTGCACACAGTGTCCCTGCACACAGTGTCCCCGCACACAGTGTCCCCGCACACAGTGTCCCCGCACACAGTGTCCCCGCACACAGTGTCCCCGCACACAGTGTCCCCGCACACAGTGTCCCCGCACACAGTGTCCCCGCACACAGTGTCCCCGCACACAGTGTCCTCGCACACAGAGTCCCCGCACACAGTGTCCCCGCACACAGTGTCCCCGCACACAAAGTCCCAGCACACAGTGTCCCCGCACACAGTGTCCCCGCACACAGTTTCCCCGCACTACCTGTCCCCGCACACAGTGTCCCTGCACACAGTGTCCCCGCACTCAGTGTCCCCGCACTCCGTGTCCCCGCACTCCGTGTCCCCGAACTACGTGTCCCCGCACACAGTGTCCCTGCACATAATGTCCCCGCACTCAGTGTCATCGCACACAGTGTCCCCGCACACAGTGTCCCCGCTCTCCGTGTCCCCGCACTCCGTGTCTCCGCACACAGTGTCCCCGCACACAGTGTCCCCGCACACAGTGTCCCCGCACTCCGTGTCCCTGCACACAGTGTCCCCGCACACAGTGTCCCCGCACACAGTGTCCCCGCACACAGTGTCCCCGCACACAGTGTCCCTGCACACAGTGTCCCTGCACACAGTGTCCCCGCAAACAGTGTCCCTGCACACAGTGTCCCCGCACACAGTGTCCCCGCACACAGTGTCCCCGCACACAAAGTCCCCGCTCTCCGTGTCCCCGCACACAGTGTCCCCGCACTCCGTGTCCCCGCACACTGTGTCCCCGCACATTGTGTCCCCGCACACAGTGTCCCTGCACACAGTGTCCCCGCACACAGTGTCCCCGCACTCCGTGTCTCCGCATTTCGTGTCCCGCACTCAGTGTCCCTGCACACAGTGTCCCCGCACACAGTGTCCCCGCACACAGTGTCCCCGCTCTCCGTGTCCCCGCACACAGTGTCCCCGCACTCTGTGTCCCCGCACACAGTGTCTCCGCACACAGTGTCCCCGCACACAGTGTCCCCGCACACAGTGTCCCTGCACACAGTGTCCCCGCACACAGTGTCCCCGCACACAGTGTCCCCGCACACAGTGTCCCCGCTCTCCGTGTCCCCGCACACAGTGTCCCCGCACTCCGTGTCCCCGCACACAGTGTCCCCGCACATTGTGTCCCCGCACACAGTGTCCCTGCACACAGTGTCCCCGCACACAGTGTCCCCGCACTCAGTGTCCCTGCACACAGTGTCCCCGCACACAGTGTCCCCGCACACAGTGTCCCCGCACACAGTGTCCCCGCATTCCGTGTCTCCGCACACAGTGTCCCTGCACACAGTGTCCCTGCACACAGTGTCCCTGCACACAGTGTCCCTGCACACAGTGTATTCGCACACAGTGTCCCCGCACACAGTGTCCCCGCACTCCGTGTCCCCGCACACAGTGTTTCTGCACACAGTGTACCCGCACACAGTGTCCCCGCACTCAGTGTCCCCGCACACAGTGTCCCCGCACACAGTGTCCCCGCACACAGTGTCCCCGCAAACAGTGTCCCCGCACACAGTGTCCCCGAATTCCGTGTCCCCGCACACAGTGTCCCCGCACACAGTGTCCCCGCACACAGTGTCATAGCACACAGTGTCCCTGCATACAGTGTCCCTGCACACAGTGTCCCTGCACACAGCGTCCCTGCACACAGTGTCACCTCACACAGTGTCCCCGCACTCCGTGTCCCCGCACACAGTGTCCTTGCACACAGTGTCCCCGCACACAGTGTCCCCGCACTCCGTGTCCCCGCACACAGTGTCCCTGCACACAGTGTCCCTGCACAAAGTGTCCCTGCACACAGTGTCCCCGCACACAGTGTCTCCGCACACAGTGTCCCCGCACACAGTGTCCCCGCACACAGTGTCCCCGCACACAGTGTCCCTGCACACAGTGTCCCCGCATTCCGTGTCCCCGCACTCCGTGCCTCCGCACACAGTGTCCCCTCACACAGTGTCCCCGCACACAGTGTCCCCGCACACAGTGTCCCCGCATTCCGTGTCCCTGCACACAGTGTCCCCGCACACAGTGACCCCGCACACAGTGTCCCCGCACTCCGTGTCCCCGCACACAGTGTCCCCGCATTCCGTGTCCCCGCACACAGTGTCCCCGGACACAGTGTCCCCGCACACAGTGTCCCCGCACACAGTGTCCCCGCACACAGTGTCCCTGCACACAGTGTCCCTGCACACAGTGTCCCCGCACTCCGTGTCTCCGCACACAGTGTCCCCGTACACTGTGTCCCTGCACACAGTGTCCCTGCAAACAGTGTCCCCGCACACAGTGTCTCCGCACACCGTGTCCCCGCACACAGTGTCCCCGCAAACAGTGTCCCCGCATACAGTGTCCTCGCACACAGTGTCCCCGCACACAGTGTCCCCGCACACAGTGTCCCCGCACACAGTGTCTCCGCACACAGTGTCCCCGCTCACAGTGTCCCCGCACACAGTGTCCCCGCACACAGTGTCCCCGCACACAGTGTCCCCGCACACAGTGTCCCCGCACTCCGTGTCCCTGCACACAGTGTCCCCGCACTCCGTGTCCCCGCACACAGTGTCCCCGCACACAGTGTCCCCGCACACAGTGTCCCCGCACTCCGTGTCTCCGCACTCCGTGTCCCCGCACTCCGTGTCCCCGCACTCAGTGTCCCCGCACTCAGTGTCCCTGCACACAGTGTCCCCGCACATAGTGTCCCCGCACACAGTGTCCCCGCACACAGTGTCCCTGCACACAGTGTCCCTGCACACAGTGTCCCTGCACAAAGTGTCCCTGCACACAGTGTCCCCGCACACAGTGTCTCCGCACACAGTGTCCCCGCACACAGTGTCCCCGCACACAGTGTCCCCGCACACAGTGTCCCTGCACACAGTGTCCCCGCATTCCGTGTCCCCGCACTCCGTGCCTCCGCACACAGTGTCCCCTCACACAGTGTCCCCGCACACAGTGTCCCCGCACACAGTGTCCCCGCATTCCGTGTCCCTGCACACAGTGTCCCCGCACACAGTGACCCCGCACACAGTGTCCCCGCACTCCGTGTCCCCGCACACAGTGTCCCCGCATTCCGTGTCCCCGCACACAGTGTCCCCGGACACAGTGTCCCCGCACACAGTGTCCCCGCACACAGTGTCCCCGCACACAGTGTCCCTGCACACAGTGTCCCTGCACACAGTGTCCCCGCACTCCGTGTCTCCGCACACAGTGTCCCCGCACACTGTGTCCCTGCACACAGTGTCCCTGCAAACAGTGTCCCCGCACACAGTGTCTCCGCACACCGTGTCCCCGCACACAGTGTCCCCGCAAACAGTGTCCCCGCATACAGTGTCCTCGCACACAGTGTCCCCGCACACAGTGTCCCCGCACACAGTGTCCCCGCACACAGTGTCTCCGCACACAGTGTCCCCGCTCACAGTGTCCCCGCACACAGTGTCCCCGCACACAGTGTCCCCGCACACAGTGTCCCCGCACACAGTGTCCCCGCACTCCGTGTCCCTGCACACAGTGTCCCCGCACTCCGTGTCCCCGCACACAGTGTCCCCGCACACAGTGTCCCCGCACACAGTGTCCCCGCACTCCGTGTCTCCGCACTCCGTGTCCCCGCACTCCGTGTCCCCGCACTCAGTGTCCCCGCACTCAGTGTCCCTGCACACAGTGTCCCCGCACATAGTGTCCCCGCACACAGTGTCCCCGCACACAGTGTCCCTGCACACAGTGTCCCTGCACACAGTGTCCCCGCACACAGTGTCCCCGCACACAGTGTCCCCACTCACAGTGTCCCTGCACACAGTGTCCCTGCACACAGTGTCCCCGCACACAGTGTCCGCGCACACAGTGTCCCCGCACACAGTGTCCCCGCACACAGTGTCCCCGCACACAGTGTCCCCGCACACAGTGTCCCCGCATTCCGTGTCCCCGGACACAGTGTCCCCGCACTCCGTGTCCCCGCACTCCGTGTCCCCGCACAAAGGTGTCCCCGCACACAGTGTCCCCGCACACAGTGTCCCTGCACACAGTGTCCCTGCACACAGTGTCCCCGCACACAGTGTCCCTGCACACAGTGTCCCTGCACACAGTGTCCCCGAACACAGTGTCCCTGCACACAGTGTCCCTGCACACAGTGTCCCCGCACACAGTGTCCCCGCACACAGTGTCCCCGCACACAGTGTCCCTGCACACAGTGTCCCCGCACACAGTGTTTCTGCACACAGTGTCCCTGCACACAGTGTCCCCGCACACAGTGTCCCTGCACACAGTGTCCTCGCACACAGTGTCCCTGCACACAGTGTCCCCGCACACAGTGTCCTCGCATTTCGTGTCCCTGCACACAGTGTCCCCGCACACAGTGTCCCCGCACACAGTGTCCCCGCACACAGTGTCCCCGCACACAGTGTCCCTGCACACAGGGCCCCTGCACACAGTGTCCCAGCACACAGTGTCCCCGCACTCCGTGTCCCCGCACTCCGTGTCCCTGCACACAGTGTCCCTGCACACAGTGTCCCCGCACACAGTGTCCCCGCACACAGTGTCCCCGCACACAGTGTCCCCGCACACAGTGTCCCCGCACACAGTGTCCCCGCACACAGTGTCCCCGCACACAGTGTCCCCGCACACAGTGTCCCTTCACACAGTGTTCCCGCACACAGTGTTCCCGCACACAGTGTCCCCGCACACAGTGTCCCCGCACACAGTGTCCCCGCACACAGTGTCCCCGCACACAGTGTCCCCGCACACAGTGTCCCCGCACACAGTGTCCCCGCACACAGTGTCCCCGCACACAGTGTCCCTGCACACAGTGTCCCTGCACACAGTGTCCCCGCACACAGTGTCCCTGCACACAGTGTCCCCGCACACAGTGTCCCCGCACACAGTGTCCCCGCACACAGTGTCCCCGCTCTCCGTGTCCCCGCACACAGTGTCCCCGCACTCCGTGTCCCCGCACACAGTGTCCCCGCACATTGTGTCCCCGCACACAGTGTCCCTGCACACAGTGTCCCCGCACACAGTGTCCCCGCTCTCCGTGTCCCCGCACACAGTGTCCCCGCACTCTGTGTCCCCGCACACAGTGTCTCCGCACACAGTGTCCCCGCACACAGTGTCCCCGCACACAGTGTCCCTGCACACAGTATCCCCGCACACAGTGTCCCCGCACACAGTGTCCCCGCACACAGTGTCCCCGCACACAGTGTCCCCGCTCTCCGTGTCCCCGCACACAGTGTCCCCGCACTCCGTGTCCCCGCACACAGTGTCCCCGCACATTGTGTCCCCGCACACAGTGTCCCTGCACACAGTGTCCCCGCACACAGTGTCCCCGCACTCAGTGTCCCTGCACACAGTGTCCCCGCACACAGTGTCCCCGCACACAGTGTCCCCGCACACAGTGTCCCCGCATTCCGTGTCCCCGCACACAGTGTCCCCGCACACAGTGTCCCCGCACACAGTGTCCCCGCACACAGTGTCCCCGCACTCCGTGTCCCGGCACACAGTGTCCCTGCACACAGTGTCCCCGCACACAGTGTCCCCGCACACAGTGTCCCCGCACACAGTGTCCCCGCACACAGTGTCCCCGCACACAGTGTCCCCGCACACAGTGTCCCCGCACACAGTGTCCCCGCACACAGTGTCCTCGCACACAGAGTCCCCGCACACAGTGTCCCCGCACACAGTGTCCCCGCACACAAAGTCCCAGCACACAGTGTCCCCGCACACAGTGTCCCCGCACACAGTTTCCCCGCACTACCTGTCCCCGCACACAGTGTCCCTGCACACAGTGTCCCCGCACTCAGTGTCCCCGCACTCCGTGTCCCCGCACTCCGTGTCCCCGAACTACGTGTCCCCGCACACAGTGTCCCCGCACATAATGTCCCCGCACTCAGTGTCCCTGCACACAGTGTCCCCGCACACAGTGTCCCCGCTCTCCGTGTCCCCGCACTCCGTGTCTCCGCACACAGTGTCCCCGCACACAGTGTCCCCGCACACAGTGTCCCCGCACTCCGTGTCCCTGCACACAGTGTCCCCGCACACAGTGTCCCCGCACACAGTGTCCCCGCACACAGTGTCCCCGCACACAGTGTCCCTGCACACAGTGTCCCTGCACACAGTGTCCCCGCAAACAGTGTCCCTGCACACAGTGTCCCCGCACACAGTGTCCCCGCACACAGTGTCCCCGCACACAGTGTCCCCGCTCTCCGTGTCCCCGCACACAGTGTCCCCGCACTCCGTGTCCCCGCACACAGTGTCCCCGCACATTGTGTCCCCGCACACAGTGTCCCTGCACACAGTGTCCCCGCACACAGTGTCCCCGCACTCCGTGTCTCCGCATTTCGTGTCCCCGCACTCAGTGTCCCTGCACACAGTGTCCCCGCACACAGTGTCCCCGCACACAGTGTCCCCGCTCTCCGTGTCCCCGCACACAGTGTCCCCGCACTCTGTGTCCCCGCACACAGTGTCTCCGCACACAGTGTCCCCGCACACAGTGTCCCCGCACACAGTGTCCCTGCACACAGTGTCCCCGCACACAGTGTCCCCGCACACAGTGTCCCCGCTCTCCGTGTCCCCGCACACAGTGTCCCCGCACTCCGTGTCCCCGCACACAGTGTCCCCGCACATTGTGTCCCCGCACACAGTGTCCCTGCACACAGTGTCCCCGCACACAGTGTCCCCGCACTCAGTGTCCCTGCACACAGTGTCCCCGCACACAGTGTCCCCGCACACAGTGTCCCCGCACACAGTGTCCCCGCATTCCGTGTCTCCGCACACAGTGTCCCTGCACACAGTGTCCCTGCACACAGTGTCCCTGCACACAGTGTATTCGCACACAGTGTCCCCGCACACAGTGTCCCCGCACTCCGTGTCCCCGCACACAGTGTTTCTGCACACAGTGTACCCGCACACAGTGTCCCCGCACTCAGTGTCCCCGCACACATTGTCCCCGCACACAGTGTCCCCGCACACAGTGTCCCCGCAAACAGTGTCCCCGCACACAGTGTCCCCGAATTCCGTGTCCCCGCACACAGTGTCCCCGCACACAGTGTCCCCGCACACAGTGTCCCTGCACACAGTGTCCCTGCATACAGTGTCCCTGCACACAGTGTCCCTGCACACAGTGTCCCGGCACACAGTGTCACCTCACACAGTGTCCCCGCACTCCGTGTCCCCGCACACAGTGTCCTTGCACACAGTGTCCCCGCACACAGTGTCCCCGCACTCCGTGTCCCCGCACACAGTGTCCCTGCACACAGTGTCCCTGCACAAAGTGTCCCTGCATTCAGTGTCCCCGCACACAGTGTCTCCGCACACAGTGTCCCCGCACACAGTGTCCCCGCACACAGTGTCCCCGCACACAGTGTCCCTGCACACAGTGTCCCCGCATTCCGTGTCCCCGCACTCCGTGCCTCCGCACACAGTGTCCCCTCACACAGTGTCCCCGCACACAGTGTCCCCGCACACAGTGTCCCCGCATTCCGTGTCCCTGCACACAGTGTCCCTGCACACAGTGTCCCCGCACACAGTGACCCCGCACACAGTGTCCCCGCACTCCGTGTCCCCGCACACAGTGTCCCCGCATTCCGTGTCCCCGCACACAGTGTCCCCGGACACAGTGTCCCCGCACACAGTGTCCCCGCACACAGTGTCCCCGCACACAGTGTCCCTGCACACAGTGTCCCTGCACACAGTGTCCCCGCACTCCGTGTCTCCGCACACAGTGTCCCCGCACACAGTGTCCCTGCACACAGTGAACCTGCAAACAGTGTCCCCGCACACAGTGTCTCCGCACACCGTGTCCCCGCACACAGTGTCCCCGCAAACAGTGTCCCCGCACACAGTGTCCTCGCACACAGTGTCCCCGCACACAGTGTCCCCGCACACAGTGTCCCCGCACACAGTGTCTCCGCACACAGTGTCCCCGCTCACAGTGTCCCCGCACACAGTGTCCCCGCACACAGTGTCCCCGCACACAGTGTCCCCGCACACAGTGTCCCCGCACTCCGTGTCCCTGCACACAGTGTCCCCGCACTCCGTGTCCCCGCACACAGTGTCCCCGCACACAGTGTCCCCGCACACAGTGTCCCCGCACTCCGTGTCTCCGCACTCCGTGTCCCCGCACTCCGTGTCCCCGCACTCAGTGTCCCCGCACTCAGTGTCCCTGCACACAGTGTCCCCGCACATAGTGTCCCCGCACACAGTGTCCCCGCACACAGTGTCCCTGCACACAGTGTCCCTGCACACAGTGTCCCCGCACACAGTGTCCCCGCACACAGTGTCCCCACACACAGTGTCCCTGCACACAGTGTCCCCGCACACAGTGTCCGCGCACACAGTGTCCCCGCACACAGTGTCCCCGCACACAGTGTCCCCGCATTCCGTGTCCCCGCACTCCGTGTCTCCGCACACAATGTCCCCGCACACAGTGTCCCCGCATTCCGTGTCCCCGCACACAGTGTCCCAGCACACAGTGTCCCAGCACACAGTGTCCCCGCACACAGTGTCCCCGCACACAGTGTCCCCGCAACACAGTGTCCCCGCACACAGTGTCCCCGCACACAGTGTCCCCGCACACAGTGTCCCCGCACACAGTGTCCCCGCACACAGTGTCCCCGCACACAGTGTCCCCGCACACAGTGTCCCCGCACACAGTGTCCCCGCACACAATGTCCCCGCACCCAGTGTCCCCGCATTCCGTGTCCCCGCACTCCGTGTCTCCGCACACAATGTCCCCGCACACAGTGTCCCCGCATTCCGTGTCCCCGCACACAGTGTCCCAGCACACAGTGTCCCAGCACACAGTGTCCCCGCAAACAGTGTCCCCGCACACAGTGTCCCCGCAACACAGTGTCCCCGCACACAGTGTCCCCGCACACAGTGTCCCCGCACACAGTGTCCCCGCACACAGTGTCCCCGCACACAGGGTCCCCGCACACAGTGTCTCCGCACACAGTGTCCCCGCACACAGTGTTCCCGCACACAGTGTCCCCGCACACAGTGTCCCCGCACACAGTGTCCCCGCACTCCGTGTCCCTGCACACAGTGTCCCCGCACTCCGTGTCCCCGCACACAGTGTCCCCGCACACAGTGTCCCCGCACACAGTGTCCCCGCACTCCGTGTCTCCGCACTCCGTGTCCCCGCACTCCGTGTCCCTGCACACAGTGTCCTCGCACACAGTGTCCCCGCACACAGTGTCCCCGCACACAGTGTCCCTGCACACAGTGTCCCCGCACACAGTGTCCCCGCACACAGTGTCCCCGCACACAGTGTCCCTGCACACAGTGTCCCTGCACACAGTGTCCCCGCACACAGTGTCCCCGCATTCCGTGTCCCCGCATTCCGTGTCCCTGCACACAGTGTCCCCGCACACAGTGTCCCCGCACACAGTATCCCCGCACTCCGTGTCCCTGCACACAGTGTCCCCGCACACAGTGTCCCCGCACACAGTGTCCCCGCATTCCGTGTCCCTGCACACAGTGTCCCCGCACACAGTGTCCCCGCACACAGTGTCCCTGCACACAATGTCCCCGCACACAGTGTCCCCGCACACAGTGTCCCCGCACACAGTGTCTCCGTACACACTGTCCCCGCACACAGTGTCCCCGCACACAGTGTCCCCGCACACAGTGTCCCCGCACACAGTGTCCCCGCACTCCGTGTCTCCGCACTCCGTGTCCCCGCACTCCGTGTCCCTGCACACAGTGTCCTCGCACACAGTGTCCCCGCACACAGTGTCCCCGCACACAGTGTCCCTGCACACAGTGTCCCCGCACACAGTGTCCCCGCACACAGTGTCCCCGCACACAGTGTCCCAGCACACAGTGTCCCTGCACACAGTGTCCCCGCACACAGTGTCCCCGCATTCCGTGTCCCCGCATTCCGTGTCCCTGCACACAATGTCCCCGCACACAGTGTCCCCGCACACAGTGTCCCCGCACTCCGTGTCCCTGCACACAGTGTCCCCGCACACAGTGTCCCCGCACACAGTGTCCCCGCATTCCGTGTCCCTGCACACAGTGTCCCCGCACACAGTGTCCCCGCACACAGTGTCCCCGCACACAGTGTCCCTGCACACAATGTCCCCGCACACAGTGTCCCCGCACACAGTGTCCCCACACAGTGTCCCCGCACACAGTGTCTCCGCACACACTGTCCCCGCACACAGTGTCCCCGCACACAGTGTCCCAGCACACAGTGTCCCTGCACACAGTGTCCCTGCACACAGTGTCCCTGCACACAGTGTCCCCGCACACAGTGTCCCCGCACACAGTGTCCCCGCACTCCGTGTCCCTGCACACAGTGTCCCCGCACACAGTGTCCCCGCACTCCGTGTCCCTGCACACAGTGTCCCCGAACACAGTGTCCCTGCACACAGTGTCCCCGAATTCCGTGTCCCTGCACACAGTGTCCCCGCACACAGTGTCCCCGCACACAGTGTCCCCGCACACAGTGTCCCCGCACACAGTGTCCCCGCACACAGTGTCCCTGCACACAGTGTCCCGCACACATTGTCCCCGCACACAGTGTCCCCGCACACAGTGTCCCCGCACTCCGTGTCCCCGAACACAGTGTGCCCGCACACAGTGTCCCCGCACACAGTGTCCCTGCACACAGTGTCCCTGCACACAGTGTCCCTGCACACAGTGTCCCCGCACAAAGTGTCCCCGCACACAGTTTCCCCGCACTACGTGTCCAAGCACACAGTGTCCCAGCACACAGTGTCCCCGCACTCAGTGTCCCCGCACTCCGTGTCCCCGCACTCCGTGTCCCCGAACTACGTGTTACCGCACACAGTGTCCCCGCACATAATTTCTCCGCACTCAGTGTCCCCGCACACAGTGTCCCCGCACACAGTGTCCCCGCTCTCCGTGTCCCCGCACTCCGTGTCTCCGCACACAGTGTCCCCGCACACAAGGTCCCCGCACAAGTGTCCCCGCACTACCTGTCCCCGCACAAAGTGTCCCTGCACACAGTGTCCCCGCACTCAGTGTCCCCGCTCTCCGTGTCCCCGCACTCCGTGTCCCCGAACTCCGTGTCCCCGCACACAGTGTCTCCGCACATAGTGTCCTCGCACTCAGTGTCCCCGCACACAGTGTCCCCGCACACAGTGTCCCCGCTCTCCGTGTCCCCGCACTCCGTGTCTCCGCACACAGTGTCCCCGCACACAGTGTCCCCGCACTCCGTGTCCCTGCACATAGTGTCCCTGCACACAGTGTCCCCGCACACAGTGTCCCTGCACACAGTGTCCCCGCACACAGTGTCCCCGCACACAGTGTCCCTGCACACAGTGTCCCCGCACACAGTGTCCCCGCACACAGTGTCCCTGCACACAGTGTCCCCGAATTCCGTGTCCCTGCACACAGTGTCCCCGCACACAGTGTCCCCGCACACAGTGTCCCCGCACACAGTGTCCCCGCACACAGTGTCCCTGCACACAGTGTCCCGCACACATTGTCCCCGCACACAGTGTCCCCGCACACAGTGTCCCCGCACTCCGTGTCCCCGCACACAGTGTGCCCGCACACAGTGTCCCCGCACACAGTGTCCCTGCACACAGTGTCCCCGCACACAGTGTCCCCTCACACAGTGTCCCTGCACACAGTGTCCCCGCACACAGTGTCCCCGCACTACCTGTCCCCGCACACAGTGTCCCTGCACACAGTGTCCCCGCACTCAGTGTCCCCGCTCTCCGTGTCCCCGCACTCCGTGTCCCCGAACTCCGTGTCCCCGCACACAGTGTCTCCGCACATAATGTCCCCGCACTCAGTGTCCCCGCACACAGTGTCCCCGCACACAGTGTCCCCGCTCTCCGTGTCCCCGCACTCCGTGTCTCCGCACACAGTGTCCCCGCACACAGTGTCCCCGCACACAGTGTCCCTGCACACAGTGTCCCTGCACACAGAGTCTCAACACACAGTGTCCCCTCACACAGTGTCCCCGCACACAGTGTCCCTGCACACAGTGTCCCCGCACACAGTGTCCCCGCACTCCGTGTCCCCGCACTCCGTGTCCCTGCACACAGTGTCCCCGCACACAGTGTCCCCGCACACAGTGTCCCAGCACACAGTGTCCCCGCACACAGTGTCCCCGCACACAGTGTCCCCGCACACAGTGTCCCCGCACACAGTGTCCCCGCACACAGTGTCCCCGCACACAGTGTCCCCGCACACAGTGTCCCCGCACACAGTGTCCCCGCACACAGTGTCCCCGCACTCCGTGTCCCTGCACACAGTGTCCCCGCACACAGTGTCCCCGCACACAGTGTCCCCGCACACAGTGTCCCCGCACACAGTGTCCTCGCACACAGAGTCCCCGCACACAGTGTCCCCGCACACAGTGTCCCCGCACACAGTGTCCCCGCACACAGTGTCCCCGCACACAGTGTCCCCGCACACAGTTTCCCCGCACTACCTGTCCCCGCACACAGTGTCCCTGCACACAGTGTCCCCGCACTCAGTGTCCCCGCACTCCGTGTCCCCGCACTCCGTGTCCCCGAACTACGTGTCCCCGCACACAGTGTCCCCGCACATAATGTCCCCGCACTCATTGTCCCCGCACACAGTGTCCCCGCACACAGTGTCCCCGCTCTCCGTGTCCCCGCACTCCGTGTCTCCGCACACAGTGTCCCCGCACACAGTGTCCCCGCACACAGTGTCCCCGCACTCCGTGTCCCTGCACACAGTGTCCCCGCACACAGTGTCCCCGCACACAGTGTCCCCGCAAACAGTGTCCCCGCACACAGTGTCACTGCACACAGTGTCCCCGCACACAGTGTCCCCGCACACAGTGTCCCTGCACACAGTGTCCCTGCACACAGAGTCTCCGCACACAGTGTCCCCGCACACAGTGTCCCTGCACACAGTGTCCCCGCACACAGTGTCCCCGCACTCCGTGTCCCCGCACTCCGTGTCCCTGCACACAGTGTCCCCGCACACAGTGTCCCCGCACACAGTGTCCCCGCTCTCCGTGTCCCCGCACTCCATGTCTCCGCACACAGTGTCCCTGCACACAGTGTCCCCGCACACAGTGTTCCCGCACACAGTGTCCCCGCACACAGTGTCCCCGCACACAGTGTCCCCGCACACAGTGTCCCCGCACACAGTGTCCCCGCACTCAGTGTCCCTGCACACAGTGTCCCCGCACACAGTGTCCCCGCACTCCGGGGCCCTGCACACAGTGTCCCCGCACACAGTGTCCCGGCACACAGTGTCCCCGCACACAGTGTCCCCGCACACAGTGTCCCCGCACTCCGTGTCCCCGCACACAGTGTCCCCGCACACAGTGTCCCCGCACACAGTGTCCCCGCACACAGTGTCCCCGCACATAGTGTCCCCGCACACAGTGTCCGCGCACACAGTGTCTCCGCACACAGTGTCTCCGCACTCAGTGTCTCCGCACACAGTGTCTCCGCACACAGTGTCCCCGCACACAGTGTTCCTGCACACAGTGTTCCTGCACACAGTGTCCCCGCACACAGTGTCCCCGCACACAGTGTCCCTTCACACAGTGTCCCTGCACACAGAGTCTCAGCACACAGTGTCCCCGCACACAGTGTCCCCGCACACAGTGTCCCCGCACACAGTGTCCCTGCACACAGTGTCCCCGCATTCCGTGTCCCCGCACTCCGTGCCTCCGCACACAGTGTCCCCTCACACAGTGTCCCCGCACACAGTGTCCCCGCACACAGTGTCCCCGCATTCCGTGTCCCTGCACACAGTGTCCCTGCACACAGTGTCCCCGCACACAGTGACCCCGCACACAGTGTCCCCGCACTCCGTGTCCCCGCACACAGTGTCCCCGCATTCCGTGTCCCCGCACACAGTGTCCCCGGACACAGTGTCCCCGCACACAGTGTCCCCGCACACAGTGTCCCCGCACACAGTGTCCCTGCACACAGTGTCCCTGCACACAGTGTCCCCGCACTCCGTGTCTCCGCACACAGTGTCCCCGCACACAGTGTCCCTGCACACAGTGAACCTGCAAACAGTGTCCCCGCACACAGTGTCTCCGCACACCGTGTCCCCGCACACAGTGTCCCCGCAAACAGTGTCCCCGCACACAGTGTCCTCGCACACAGTGTCCCCGCACACAGTGTCCCCGCACACAGTGTCCCCGCACACAGTGTCTCCGCACACAGTGTCCCCGCTCACAGTGTCCCCGCACACAGTGTCCCCGCACACAGTGTCCCCGCACACAGTGTCCCCGCACACAGTGTCCCCGCACTCCGTGTCCCTGCACACAGTGTCCCCGCACTCCGTGTCCCCGCACACAGTGTCCCCGCACACAGTGTCCCCGCACACAGTGTCCCCGCACTCCGTGTCTCCGCACTCCGTGTCCCCGCACTCCGTGTCCCCGCACTCAGTGTCCCCGCACTCAGTGTCCCTGCACACAGTGTCCCCGCACATAGTGTCCCCGCACACAGTGTCCCCGCACACAGTGTCCCTGCACACAGTGTCCCTGCACACAGTGTCCCCGCACACAGTGTCCCCGCACACAGTGTCCCCACACACAGTGTCCCTGCACACAGTGTCCCCGCACACAGTGTCCGCGCACACAGTGTCCCCGCACACAGTGTCCCCGCACACAGTGTCCCCGCATTCCGTGTCCCAGCACTCCGTGTCTCCGCACACAATGTCCCCGCACACAGTGTCCCCGCATTCCGTGTCCCCGCACACAGTGTCCCAGCACACAGTGTCCCAGCACACAGTGTCCCCGCACACAGTGTCCCCGCACACAGTGTCCCCGCAACACAGTGTCCCCGCACACAGTGTCCCCGCACACAGTGTCCCCGCACACAGTGTCCCCGCACACAGTGTCCCCGCACACAGTGTCCCCGCACACAGTGTCCCCGCACACAGTGTCCCCGCACACAGTGTCCCCGCACACAATGTCCCCGCACCCAGTGTCCCCGCATTCCGTGTCCCCGCACTCCGTGTCTCCGCACACAATGTCCCCGCACACAGTGTCCCCGCATTCCGTGTCCCCGCACACAGTGTCCCAGCACACAGTGTCCCAGCACACAGTGTCCCCGCACACAGTGTCCCCGCACACAGTGTCCCCGCAACACAGTGTCCCCGCACACAGTGTCCCCGCACACAGTGTCCCCGCACACAGTGTCCCCGCACACAGTGTCCCCGCACACAGGGTCCCCGCACACAGTGTCTCCGCACACAGTGTCCCCGCACACAGTGTTCCCGCACACAGTGTCCCCGCACACAGTGTCCCCGCACACAGTGTCCCCGCACTCCGTGTCCCTGCACACAGTGTCCCCGCACTCCGTGTCCCCGCACACAGTGTCCCCGCACACAGTGTCCCCGCACACAGTGTCCCCGCACTCCGTGTCTCCGCACTCCGTGTCCCCGCACTCCGTGTCCCTGCACACAGTGTCCTCGCACACAGTGTCCCCGCACACAGTGTCCCCGCACACAGTGTCCCTGCACACAGTGTCCCCGCACACAGTGTCCCCGCACACAGTGTCCCCGCACACAGTGTCCCTGCACACAGTGTCCCTGCACACAGTGTCCCCGCACACAGTGTCCCCGCATTCCGTGTCCCCGCATTCCGTGTCCCTGCACACAGTGTCCCCGCACACAGTGTCCCCGCACACAGTATCCCCGCACTCCGTGTCCCTGCACACAGTGTCCCCGCACACAGTGTCCCCGCACACAGTGTCCCCGCATTCCGTGTCCCTGCACACAGTGTCCCCGCACACAGTGTCCCCGCACACAGTGTCCCTGCACACAATGTCCCCGCACACAGTGTCCCCGCACACAGTGTCCCCGCACACAGTGTCTCCGTACACACTGTCCCCGCACACAGTGTCCCCGCACACAGTGTCCCCGCACACAGTGTCCCCGCACACAGTGTCCCCGCACTCCGTGTCTCCGCACTCCGTGTCCCCGCACTCCGTGTCCCTGCACACAGTGTCCTCGCACACAGTGTCCCCGCACACAGTGTCCCCGCACACAGTGTCCCTGCACACAGTGTCCCCGCACACAGTGTCCCCGCACACAGTGTCCCCGCACACAGTGTCCCAGCACACAGTGTCCCTGCACACAGTGTCCCCGCACACAGTGTCCCCGCATTCCGTGTCCCCGCATTCCGTGTCCCTGCACACAATGTCCCCGCACACAGTGTCCCCGCACACAGTGTCCCCGCACTCCGTGTCCCTGCACACATTGTCCCCGCACACAGTGTCCCCGCACACAGTGTCCCCGCATTCCGTGTCCCTGCACACAGTGTCCCCGCACACAGTGTCCCCGCACACAGTGTCCCCGCACACAGTGTCCCTGCACACAATGTCCCCGCACACAGTGTCCCCGCACACAGTGTCCCCACACAGTGTCCCCGCACACAGTGTCTCCGCACACACTGTCCCCGCACACAGTGTCCCCGCACACAGTGTCCCAGCACACAGTGTCCCTGCACACAGTGTCCCTGCACACAGTGTCCCTGCACACAGTGTCCCCGCACACAGTGTCCCCGCACACAGTGTCCCCGCACTCCGTGTCCCTGCACACAGTGTCCCCGCACACAGTGTCCCCGCACTCCGTGTCCCTGCACACAGTGTCCCCGAACACAGTGTCCCTGCACACAGTGTCCCCGAATTCCGTGTCCCTGCACACAGTGTCCCCGCACACAGTGTCCCCGCACACAGTGTCCCCGCACACAGTGTCCCCGCACACAGTGTCCCCGCACACAGTGTCCCTGCACACAGTGTCCCGCACACATTGTCCCCGCACACAGTGTCCCCGCACACAGTGTCCCCGCACTCCGTGTCCCCGAACACAGTGTGCCCGCACACAGTGTCCCCGCACACAGTGTCCCTGCACACAGTGTCCCTGCACACAGTGTCCCTGCACACAGTGTCCCCGCACAAAGTGTCCCCGCACACAGTTTCCCCGCACTACGTGTCCAAGCACACAGTGTCCCAGCACACAGTGTCCCCGCACTCAGTGTCCCCGCACTCCGTGTCCCCGCACTCCGTGTCCCCGAACTACGTTTTACCGCACACAGTGTCCCCGCACATAATTTCTCCGCACTCAGTGTCCCCGCACACAGTGTCCCCGCACACAGTGTCCCCGCTCTCCGTGTCCCCGCACTCCGTGTCTCCGCACACAGTGTCCCCGCACACAAGGTCCCCGCACAAGTGTCCCCGCACTACCTGTCCCCGCACAAAGTGTCCCTGCACACAGTGTCCCCGCACTCAGTGTCCCCGCTCTCCGTGTCCCCGCACTCCGTGTCCCCGAACTCCGTGTCCCCGCACACAGTGTCTCCGCACATAGTGTCCTCGCACTCAGTGTCCCCGCACACAGTGTCCCCGCACACAGTGTCCCCGCTCTCCGTGTCCCCGCACTCCGTGTCTCCGCACACAGTGTCCCCGCACACAGTGTCCCCGCACTCCGTGTCCCTGCACATAGTGTCCCTGCACACAGTGTCCCCGCACACAGTGTCCCTGCACACAGTGTCCCCGCACACAGTGTCCCCGCACACAGTGTCCCTGCACACAGTGTCCCCGCACACAGTGTCCCCGCACACAGTGTCCCTGCACACAGTGTCCCCGAATTCCGTGTCCCTGCACACAGTGTCCCCGCACACAGTGTCCCCGCACACAGTGTCCCCGCACACAGTGTCCCCGCACACAGTGTCCCTGCACACAGTGTCCCGCACACATTGTCCCCGCACACAGTGTCCCCGCACACAGTGTCCCCGCACTCCGTGTCCCCGCACACAGTGTGCCCGCACACAGTGTCCCCGCACACAGTGTCCCTGCACACAGTGTCCCCGCACACAGTGTCCCCTCACACAGTGTCCCTGCACACAGTGTCCCCGCACACAGTGTCCCCGCACTACCTGTCCCCGCACACAGTGTCCCTGCACACAGTGTCCCCGCACTCAGTGTCCCCGCTCTCCGTGTCCCCGCACTCCGTGTCCCCGAACTCCGTGTCCCCGCACACAGTGTCTCCGCACATAATGTCCCCGCACTCAGTGTCCCCGCACACAGTGTCCCCGCACACAGTGTCCCCGCTCTCCGTGTCCCCGCACTCCGTGTCTCCGCACACAGTGTCCCCGCACACAGTGTCCCCGCACACAGTGTCCCTGCACACAGTGTCCCTGCACACAGAGTCTCAACACACAGTGTCCCCTCACACAGTGTCCCCGCACACAGTGTCCCTGCACACAGTGTCCCCGCACACAGTGTCCCCGCACTCCGTGTCCCCGCACTCCGTGTCCCTGCACACAGTGTCCCCGCACACAGTGTCCCCGCACACAGTGTCCCAGCACACAGTGTCCCCGCACACAGTGTCCCCGCACACAGTGTCCCCGCACACAGTGTCCCCGCACACAGTGTCCCCGCACACAGTGTCCCCGCACACAGTGTCCCCGCACACAGTGTCCCCGCACACAGTGTCCCCGCACACAGTGTCCCCGCACTCCGTGTCCCTGCACACAGTGTCCCCGCACACAGTGTCCCCGCACACAGTGTCCCCGCACTCAGTGTCCCCGCACACAGTGTCCTCGCACACAGAGTCCCCGCACACAGTGTCCCCGCACACAGTGTCCCCGCACACAGTGTCCCCGCACACAGTGTCCCCGCACACAGTGTCCCCGCACACAGTTTCCCCGCACTACCTGTCCCCGCACACAGTGTCCCTGCACACAGTGTCCCCGCACTCAGTGTCCCCGCACTCCGTGTCCCCGCACTCCGTGTCCCCGAACTACGTGTCCCCGCACACAGTGTCCCCGCACATAATGTCCCCGCACTCATTGTCCCCGCACACAGTGTCCCCGCACACAGTGTCCCCGCTCTCCGTGTCCCCGCACTCCGTGTCTCCGCACACAGTGTCCCCGCACACAGTGTCCCCGCACACAGTGTCCCCGCACTCCGTGTCCCTGCACACAGTGTCCCCGCACACAGTGTCCCCGCACACAGTGTCCCCGCAAACAGTGTCCCCGCACACAGTGTCACTGCACACAGTGTCCCCGCACACAGTGTCCCCGCACACAGTGTCCCTGCACACAGTGTCCCTGCACACAGAGTCTCCGCACACAGTGTCCCCGCACACAGTGTCCCTGCACACAGTGTCCCCGCACACAGTGTCCCCGCACTCCGTGTCCCCGCACTCCGTGTCCCTGCACACAGTGTCCCCGCACACAGTGTCCCCGCACACAGTGTCCCCGCTCTCCGTGTCCCCGCACTCCATGTCTCCGCACACAGTGTCCCTGCACACAGTGTCCCCGCACACAGTGTTCCCGCACACAGTGTCCCCGCACACAGTGTCCCCGCACACAGTGTCCCCGCACACAGTGTCCCCGCACACAGTGTCCCCGCACTCAGTGTCCCTGCACACAGTGTCCCCGCACACAGTGTCCCCGCACTCCGGGGCCCTGCACACAGTGTCCCCGCACACAGTGTCCCGGCACACAGTGTCCCCGCACACAGTGTCCCCGCACACAGTGTCCCCGCACTCCGTGTCCCCGCACACAGTGTCCCCGCACACAGTGTCCCCGCACACAGTGTCCCCGCACACAGTGTCCCCGCACATAGTGTCCCCGCACACAGTGTCCGCGCACACAGTGTCTCCGCACACAGTGTCTCCGCACTCAGTGTCTCCGCACACAGTGTCTCCGCACACAGTGTCCCCGCACACAGTGTTCCTGCACACAGTGTTCCTGCACACAGTGTCCCCGCACACAGTGTCCCCGCACACAGTGTCCCTTCACACAGTGTCCCTGCACACAGAGTCTCAGCACACAGTGTCCCCGCACACAGTGTCCCCGCACACAGTGTCCCTGCACACAGTGTCCCCGCACACAGTGTCCCCGCACTCCGTGTCATCGCACTCCGTGTCCCTGCACACAGTGTCCCCGCACACAGTGTCCCCGCACACAGTGTCCCAGCACACAGTGTCCCCGCACACAGTGTCCCCGCACACAGTGTCCCCGCACACAGTGTCCCCGCACACAGTGTCCCCGCACACAGTGTCCCCGCACACAGTGTCCCCGCACACAGTGTCCCCGCACACAGTGTCCCCGCACACAGTGTCCACGCACACAGTGTCCACGCACTCCGTGTCCCCGCACACAGTGTCCCCGCACACAGTGTCCCCGCACACAGTGTCCCCGCACACAGTGTCCCTGCACACAGTGTCCCCGCACACAGTGTCCCCGCACACAGTGTCCCTGCACACAGTGTCCCCGCACACAGAGTCTCCGCACACAGTGTCCCCGCACACAGTGTCCCTGCACACAGTGTCCCCGCACACAGTGTCCCCGCACTCCGTGTCCCCGCACTCCGTGTCCCTGCACACAGTGTCCCCGCACACAGTGTCCCCGCACACAGTGTCCCCGCTCTCCGTGTCCCCGCACTCCGTGTCTCCGCACACAGTGTCCCTGCACACAGTGTCCCCGCATTCCGTGTCCCCGCACACAGTGTCCCAGCACACAGTATCCCAGCACACAGTGTTCCCGCACACAGTGTCCCCGCACACAGTGTCCCCGCAACACAGTTTCCCCGCACACAGTGTCCCCGCACTCCGTGTCCCTGCACACAGTGTCCTCGCACACAGTGTCCCCGCACACAGTGTCCCCGCACACAGTGTCCCTGCACACAGAGTCTCCGCACACAGTGTCCCCGCACACAGTGTCCCCGCACACAGTGTCCCCGCACACAGTGTCCCGGCACACAGTGTCCCTGCACACAGAGTCTCCGCACACAGTGTCCCCGCACACAGTGTCCCTGCACACAGTGTCCCCGCACACAGTGTCCCCGCACTCCGTGTCCCCGCACTCCGTGTCCCTGCACACAGTGTCCCCGCACACAGTGTCCCCGCACACAGTGTCCCCGCTCTCCGTGTCCCCGCACTCCGTGTCTCCGCACACAGTGTCCCTGCACACAGTGTCACCGCACACAGTGTCCCCGCACACAGTGTCCCCGCACACAGTGTCCCCGCACACAGTGTCCCCGCACTCCGGGGCCCTGCACACAGTGTCCCCGCACACAGTGTCCCGGCACACAGTTTCCCCGCACACAGTGTCCCCGCACTCCGTGTCCCTGCACACAGTGTCCCCGCACACAGTGTCCCTGCACACAGTGTCCCCGCACACAGTGTTCCCGCACACAGTGTCCCAGCACACAGTGTCCCCGCACACAGTGTCCCCGCACACAGTGTCCCCGCACACAGTGTCCCCGCACACAGTGTCCCCGCACACAGTGTCCCCGCACACAGTGTCCCCGCACACAGTGTCCCCGCACTCCGTGTCCCTGCACACAGTGTCCCCGCACACAGTGTCCCCGCACACAGTGTCCCCGCATTCCGCGTCCCTGCACACAGTGTCCCCGCACACAGTGTCCCCGCACACAGTGTCCCCGCACACAGTGTCCCCGTACACAGTGTCCCCGCACACAGTGTCCCTGCACATAGTGTCCCCGCACACAGTGTCCCCGCACACAGTGTCCCCGCACACAGTGTCCCCGCACACAGTGTCCCCACACTCCGTGCCCCCGCACACAGTGTGCCCGCACACAGTGTGCCCGCACACAGTGTCCCCGCACACAGTGTCCCCGCACACAGTGTCCCCCCACACAGTGTCCCCGCAAATAGTGTCCCCGCACACAGTGTCCGCGCACACAGTGTCTCCGCACACAGTGTCCCCGCACACAGTGTCCCCGCACTCAGTGTCCCCGCACTCCACGTCCCCGCACACAGTGTCCCCGCATTCCGTGTCCCCGCACACAGTCTCCCCGCACACAGTGTCCCTGAACACAGTGTCCCTGCACACAGTGTCCCCGCACACAGTGACCCCGCACACAGTGTCCCCGCACACAGTGTCCCCACACACAGTGTCCCTGCACACAGTGTCCCCGCACACAGTGTCCGCGCACACAGTGTCCCCGCACACAGTGTCCCCGCACACAGTGTCCCCGCATTCCGTGTCCCCGCACTCCGTGTCTCCGCACACAATGTCCCCGCACACAGTGTCCCCGCATTCCGTGTCCCCGCACACAGTGTCCCAGCACACAGTGTCCCAGCACACAGTGTCCCCGCACACAGTGTCCCCGCACACAGTGTCCCCGCAACACAGTGTCCCCGCACACAGTGTCCCCGCACACAGTGTCCCCGCACACAGTGTCCCCGCACACAGTGTCCCCGCACACAGTGTCCCCGCACACAGTGTCCCCGCACACAGTGTCCCCGCACACAGTGTCCCCGCACACAATGTCCCCGCACCCAGTGTCCCCGCATTCCGTGTCCCCGCACTCCGTGTCTCCGCACACAATGTCCCCGCACACAGTGTCCCCGCATTCCGTGTCCCCGCACACAGTGTCCCAGCACACAGTGTCCCAGCACACAGTGTCCCCGCACACAGTGTCCCCGCACACAGTGTCCCCGCAACACAGTGTCCCCGCACACAGTGTCCCCGCACACAGTGTCCCCGCACACAGTGTCCCCGCACACAGTGTCCCCGCACACAGGGTCCCCGCACACAGTGTCTCCGCACACAGTGTCCCCGCACACAGTGTTCCCGCACACAGTGTCCCCGCACACAGTGTCCCCGCACACAGTGTCCCCGCACTCCGTGTCCCTGCACACAGTGTCCCCGCACTCCGTGTCCCCGCACACAGTGTCCCCGCACACAGTGTCCCCGCACACAGTGTCCCCGCACTCCGTGTCTCCGCACTCCGTGTCCCCGCACTCCGTGTCCCTGCACACAGTGTCCTCGCACACAGTGTCCCCGCACACAGTGTCCCCGCACACAGTGTCCCTGCACACAGTGTCCCCGCACACAGTGTCCCCGCACACAGTGTCCCCGCACACAGTGTCCCTGCACACAGTGTCCCTGCACACAGTGTCCCCGCACACAGTGTCCCCGCATTCCGTGTCCCCGCATTCCGTGTCCCTGCACACAGTGTCCCCGCACACAGTGTCCCCGCACACAGTATCCCCGCACTCCGTGTCCCTGCACACAATGTCCCCGCACACAGTGTCCCCGCACACAGTGTCCCCGCATTCCGTGTCCCTGCACACAGTGTCCCCGCACACAGTGTCCCCGCACACAGTGTCCCTGCACACAATGTCCCCGCACACAGTGTCCCCGCACACAGTGTCCCCGCACACAGTGTCTCCGTACACACTGTCCCCGCACACAGTGTCCCCGCACACAGTGTCCCCGCACACAGTGTCCCCGCACACAGTGTCCCCGCACTCCGTGTCTCCGCACTCCGTGTCCCCGCACTCCGTGTCCCTGCACACAGTGTCCTCGCACACAGTGTCCCCGCACACAGTGTCCCCGCACACAGTGTCCCTGCACACAGTGTCCCCGCACACAGTGTCCCCGCACACAGTGTCCCCGCACACAGTGTCCCAGCACACAGTGTCCCTGCACACAGTGTCCCCGCACACAGTGTCCCCGCATTCCGTGTCCCCGCATTCCGTGTCCCTGCACACAATGTCCCCGCACACAGTGTCCCCGCACACAGTGTCCCCGCACTCCGTGTCCCTGCACACAGTGTCCCCGCACACAGTGTCCCCGCACACAGTGTCCCCGCATTCCGTGTCCCTGCACACAGTGTCCCCGCACACAGTGTCCCCGCACACAGTGTCCCCGCACACAGTGTCCCTGCACACAATGTCCCCGCACACAGTGTCCCCGCACACAGTGTCCCCACACAGTGTCCCCGCACACAGTGTCTCCGCACACACTGTCCCCGCACACAGTGTCCCCGCACACAGTGTCCCAGCACACAGTGTCCCTGCACACAGTGTCCCTGCACACAGTGTCCCTGCACACAGTGTCCCCGCACACAGTGTCCCCGCACACAGTGTCCCCGCACTCCGTGTCCCTGCACACAGTGTCCCCGCACACAGTGTCCCCGCACTCCGTGTCCCTGCACACAGTGTCCCCGAACACAGTGTCCCTGCACACAGTGTCCCCGAATTCCGTGTCCCTGCACACAGTGTCCCCGCACACAGTGTCCCCGCACACAGTGTCCCCGCACACAGTGTCCCCGCACACAGTGTCCCCGCACACAGTGTCCCTGCACACAGTGTCCCGCACACATTGTCCCCGCACACAGTGTCCCCGCACACAGTGTCCCCGCACTCCGTGTCCCCGAACACAGTGTGCCCGCACACAGTGTCCCCGCACACAGTGTCCCTGCACACAGTGTCCCTTCACACAGTGTCCCTGCACACAGTGTCCCCGCACAAAGTGTCCCCGCACACAGTTTCCCCGCACTACGTGTCCAAGCACACAGTGTCCCAGCACACAGTGTCCCCGCACTCAGTGTCCCCGCACTCCGTGTCCCCGCACTCCGTGTCCCCGAACTACGTGTTACCGCACACAGTGTCCCCGCACATAATTTCTCCGCACTCAGTGTCCCCGCACACAGTGTCCCCGCACACAGTGTCCCCGCTCTCCGTGTCCCCGCACTCCGTGTCTCCGCACACAGTGTCCCCGCACACAAGGTCCCCGCACAAGTGTCCCCGCACTACCTGTCCCCGCACAAAGTGTCCCTGCACACAGTGTCCCCGCACTCAGTGTCCCCGCTCTCCGTGTCCCCGCACTCCGTGTCCCCGAACTCCGTGTCCCCGCACACAGTGTCTCCGCACATAGTGTCCTCGCACTCAGTGTCCCCGCACACAGTGTCCCCGCACACAGTGTCCCCGCTCTCCGTGTCCCCGCACTCCGTGTCTCCGCACACAGTGTCCCCGCACACAGTGTCCCCGCACTCCGTGTCCCTGCACATAGTGTCCCTGCACACAGTGTCCCCGCACACAGTGTCCCTGCACACAGTGTCCCCGCACACAGTGTCCCCGCACACAGTGTCCCTGCACACAGTGTCCCCGCACACAGTGTCCCCGCACACAGTGTCCCTGCACACAGTGTCCCCGAATTCCGTGTCCCTGCACACAGTGTCCCCGCACACAGTGTCCCCGCACACAGTGTCCCCGCACACAGTGTCCCCGCACACAGTGTCCCTGCACACAGTGTCCCGCACACATTGTCCCCGCACACAGTGTCCCCGCACACAGTGTCCCCGCACTCCGTGTCCCCGCACACAGTGTGCCCGCACACAGTGTCCCCGCACACAGTGTCCCTGCACACAGTGTCCCCGCACACAGTGTCCCCTCACACAGTGTCCCTGCACACAGTGTCCCCGCACACAGTGTCCCCGCACTACCTGTCCCCGCACACAGTGTCCCTGCACACAGTGTCCCCGCACTCAGTGTCCCCGCTCTCCGTGTCCCCGCACTCCGTGTCCCCGAACTCCGTGTCCCCGCACACAGTGTCTCCGCACATAATGTCCCCGCACTCAGTGTCCCCGCACACAGTGTCCCCGCACACAGTGTCCCCGCTCTCCGTGTCCCCGCACTCCGTGTCTCCGCACACAGTGTCCCCGCACACAGTGTCCCCGCACACAGTGTCCCTGCACACAGTGTCCCTGCACACAGAGTCTCAACACACAGTGTCCCCTCACACAGTGTCCCCGCACACAGTGTCCCTGCACACAGTGTCCCCGCACACAGTGTCCCCGCACTCCGTGTCCCCGCACTCCGTGTCCCTGCACACAGTGTCCCCGCACACAGTGTCCCCGCACACAGTGTCCCAGCACACAGTGTCCCCGCACACAGTGTCCCCGCACACAGTGTCCCCGCACACAGTGTCCCCGCACACAGTGTCCCCGCACACAGTGTCCCCGCACACAGTGTCCCCGCACACAGTGTCCCCGCACACAGTGTCCCCGCACACAGTGTCCCCGCACTCCGTGTCCCTGCACACAGTGTCCCCGCACACAGTGTCCCCGCACACAGTGTCCCCGCACACAGTGTCCCCGCACACAGTGTCCTCGCACACAGAGTCCCCGCACACAGTGTCCCCGCACACAGTGTCCCCGCACACAGTGTCCCCGCACACAGTGTCCCCGCACACAGTGTCCCCGCACACAGTTTCCCCGCACTACCTGTCCCCGCACACAGTGTCCCTGCACACAGTGTCCCCGCACTCAGTGTCCCCGCACTCCGTGTCCCCGCACTCCGTGTCCCCGAACTACGTGTCCCCGCACACAGTGTCCCCGCACATAATGTCCCCGCACTCATTGTCCCCGCACACAGTGTCCCCGCACACAGTGTCCCCGCTCTCCGTGTCCCCGCACTCCGTGTCTCCGCACACAGTGTCCCCGCACACAGTGTCCCCGCACACAGTGTCCCCGCACTCCGTGTCCCTGCACACAGTGTCCCCGCACACAGTGTCCCCGCACACAGTGTCCCCGCAAACAGTGTCCCCGCACACAGTGTCACTGCACACAGTGTCCCCGCACACAGTGTCCCCGCACACAGTGTCCCTGCACACAGTGTCCCTGCACACAGAGTCTCCGCACACAGTGTCCCCGCACACAGTGTCCCTGCACACAGTGTCCCCGCACACAGTGTCCCCGCACTCCGTGTCCCCGCACTCCGTGTCCCTGCACACAGTGTCCCCGCACACAGTGTCCCCGCACACAGTGTCCCCGCTCTCCGTGTCCCCGCACTCCATGTCTCCGCACACAGTGTCCCTGCACACAGTGTCCCCGCACACAGTGTTCCCGCACACAGTGTCCCCGCACACAGTGTCCCCGCACACAGTGTCCCCGCACACAGTGTCCCCGCACACAGTGTCCCCGCACTCAGTGTCCCTGCACACAGTGTCCCCGCACACAGTGTCCCCGCACTCCGGGGCCCTGCACACAGTGTCCCCGCACACAGTGTCCCGGCACACAGTGTCCCCGCACACAGTGTCCCCGCACACAGTGTCCCCGCACTCCGTGTCCCCGCACACAGTGTCCCCGCACACAGTGTCCCCGCACACAGTGTCCCCGCACACAGTGTCCCCGCACATAGTGTCCCCGCACACAGTGTCCGCGCACACAGTGTCTCCGCACACAGTGTCTCCGCACTCAGTGTCTCCGCACACAGTGTCTCCGCACACAGTGTCCCCGCACACAGTGTTCCTGCACACAGTGTTCCTGCACACAGTGTCCCCGCACACAGTGTCCCCGCACACAGTGTCCCTTCACACAGTGTCCCTGCACACAGAGTCTCAGCACACAGTGTCCCCGCACACAGTGTCCCCGCACACAGTGTCCCTGCACACAGTGTCCCCGCACACAGTGTCCCCGCACTCCGTGTCATCGCACTCCGTGTCCCTGCACACAGTGTCCCCGCACACAGTGTCCCCGCACACAGTGTCCCAGCACACAGTGTCCCCGCACACAGTGTCCCCGCACACAGTGTCCCCGCACACAGTGTCCCCGCACACAGTGTCCCCGCACACAGTGTCCCCGCACACAGTGTCCCCGCACACAGTGTCCCCGCACACAGTGTCCACGCACACAGTGTCCACGCACTCCGTGTCCCCGCACACAGTGTCCCCGCACACAGTGTCCCCGCACACAGTGTCCCCGCACACAGTGTCCCTGCACACAGTGTCCCCGCACACAGTGTCCCCGCACACAGTGTCCCTGCACACAGTGTCCCCGCACACAGAGTCTCCGCACACAGTGTCCCCGCACACAGTGTCCCTGCACACAGTGTCCCCGCACACAGTGTCCCCGCACTCCGTGTCCCCGCACTCCGTGTCCCTGCACACAGTGTCCCCGCACACAGTGTCCCCGCACACAGTGTCCCCGCTCTCCGTGTCCCCGCACTCCGTGTCTCCGCACACAGTGTCCCTGCACACAGTGTCCCCGCATTCCGTGTCCCCGCACACAGTGTCCCAGCACACAGTGTCCCAGCACACAGTGTTCCCGCACACAGTGTCCCCGCACACAGTGTCCCCGCAACACAGTTTCCCCGCACACAGTGTCCCCGCACTCCGTGTCCCTGCACACAGTGTCCTCGCACACAGTGTCCCCGCACACAGTGTCCCCGCACACAGTGTCCCTGCACACAGAGTCTCCGCACACAGTGTCCCCGCACACAGTGTCCCCGCACACAGTGTCCCCGCACACAGTGTCCCGGCACACAGTGTCCCTGCACACAGAGTCTCCGCACACAGTGTCCCCGCACACAGTGTCCCTGCACACAGTGTCCCCGCACACAGTGTCCCCGCACTCCGTGTCCCCGCACTCCGTGTCCCTGCACACAGTGTCCCCGCACACAGTGTCCCCGCACACAGTGTCCCCGCTCTCCGTGTCCCCGCACTCCGTGTCTCCGCACACAGTGTCCCTGCACACAGTGTCACCGCACACAGTGTCCCCGCACACAGTGTCCCCGCACACAGTGTCCCCGCACACAGTGTCCCCGCACACAGTGTCCCCGCACTCCGGGGCCCTGCACACAGTGTCCCCGCACACAGTGTCCCGGCACACAGTTTCCCCGCACACAGTGTCCCCGCACTCCGTGTCCCTGCACACAGTGTCCCCGCACACAGTGTCCCTGCACACAGTGTCCCCGCACACAGTGTTCCCGCACACAGTGTCCCAGCACACAGTGTCCCCGCACACAGTGTCCCCGCACACAGTGTCCCCGCACACAGTGTCCCCGCACACAGTGTCCCCGCACACAGTGTCCCCGCACACAGTGTCCCCGCACACAGTGTCCCCGCACTCCGTGTCCCTGCACACAGTGTCCCCGCACACAGTGTCCCCGCACACAGTGTCCCCGCATTCCGCGTCCCTGCACACAGTGTCCCCGCACACAGTGTCCCCGCACACAGTGTCCCCGCACACAGTGTCCCCGTACACAGTGTCCCCGCACACAGTGTCCCTGCACATAGTGTCCCCGCACACAGTGTCCCCGCACACAGTGTCCCCGCACACAGTGTCCCCGCACACAGTGTCCCCACACTCCGTGCCCCCGCACACAGTGTGCCCGCACACAGTGTGCCCGCACACAGTGTCCCCGCACACAGTGTCCCCGCACACAGTGTCCCCCCACACAGTGTCCCCGCAAATAGTGTCCCCGCACACAGTGTCCGCGCACACAGTGTCTCCGCACACAGTGTCCCCGCACACAGTGTCCCCGCACTCAGTGTCCCCGCACTCCACGTCCCCGCACACAGTGTCCCCGCATTCCGTGTCCCCGCACACAGTCTCCCCGCACACAGTGTCCCTGAACACAGTGTCCCTGCACACAGTGTCCCCGCACACAGTGACCCCGCACACAGTGTCCCCGCACACAGTGTCCCCGCACACAGTGTCCCCACACACAGTGTCCCCGCACACAGTGTCCCTGCACACAGTGTCCCTGCACACAGTGTCCCCGCAAACAGTGTCCCTGCACACAGTGTCCCCGCACACAGTGTCCCCGCACACAGTGTCCCCGCACACAGTGTCCCCGCTCTCCGTGTCCCCGCACACAGTGTCCCCGCACTCCGTGTCCCCGCACACAGTGTCCCCGCACATTGTGTCCCCGCACACAGTGTCCCTGCACACAGTGTCCCCGCACACAGTGTCCCCGCACTCCGTGTCTCCGCACTCCGTGTCCCCGCACTCAGTGTCCCTGCATACAGTGTCCCCGCACACAGTGTCCCCGCACACAGTGTCCCCGCTCTCCGTGTCCCCGCACACAGTGTCCCCGCACTCTGTGTCCCCGCACACAGTGTCTCCGCACACAGTGTCCCCGCACACAGTGTCCCCGCACACAGTGTCCCTGCACACAGTGTCCCCGCACACAGTGTCCCCGCACACAGTGTCCCCGCACACAGTGTCCCCGCTCTCCGTGTCCCCGCACACAGTGTCCCCGCACTCCGTGTATCCGCACACAGTGTCCCCGCACATTGTGTCCCCGCACACAGTGTCCCTGCACACAGTGTCCCCGCACACAGTGTCCCCGCACTCAGTGTCCCTGCACACAGTGTCCCCGCACACAGTGTCCCCGCACACAGTGTCCCCGCACACAGTGTCCCCGCATTCCGTGTCCCCGCACACAGTGTCCCCGCACACAGTGTCCCCGCACACAGTGTCCCCGCACACAGTGTCCCCGCACTCCGTGTCCCTGCACACAGTGTCCCTGCACACAGTGTCCCCGCACACAGTGTCCCCGCACACAGTGTCCCCGCACACAGTGTCCCCGCACACAGTGTCCCCGCACACAGTGTCCCCGCACACAGTGTCCCCGCACACAGTGTCCCCGCACACAGTGTCCCCGCACACAGTGTCCTCGCACACAGAGTCCCCGCACACAGTGTCCCCGCACACAGTGTCCCCGCACACAAAGTCCCAGCACACAGTGTCCCCGCACACAGTGTCCCCGCACACAGTTTCCCCGCACTACCTGTCCCCGCACACAGTGTCCCTGCACACAGTGTCCCCGCACTCAGTGTCCCCGCACTCCGTGTCCCCGCACTCCGTGTCCCCGAACTACGTGTCCCCGCACACAGTGTCCCCGCACATAATGTCCCCGCACTCAGTGTCCCCGCACACAGTGTCCCCGCACACAGTGTCCCCGCTCTCCGTGTCCCCGCACTCCGTGTCTCCGCACACAGTGTCCCCGCACACAGTGTCCCCGCACACAGTGTCCCCGCACTCCGTGTCCCTGCACACAGTGTCCCCGCACACAGTGTCCCCGCACACAGTGTCCCCGCACACAGTGTCCCCGCACACAGTGTCCCTGCACACAGTGTCCCTGCACACAGTGTCCCCGCAAACAGTGTCCCTGCACACAGTGTCCCCGCACACAGTGTCCCCGCACACAGTGTCCCCGCACACAAAGTCCCCGCTCTCCGTGTCCCCGCACACAGTGTCCCCGCACTCCGTGTCCCCGCACACAGTGTCCCCGCACATTGTGTCCCCGCACACAGTGTCCCTGCACACAGTGTCCCCGCACACAGTGTCCCCGCACTCCGTGTCTCCGCATTTCGTGTCCCCGCACTCAGTGTCCCTGCACACAGTGTCCCCGCACACAGTGTCCCCGCACACAGTGTCCCCGCTCTCCGTGTCCCCGCACACAGTGTCCCCGCACTCTGTGTCCCCGCACACAGTGTCTCCGCACACAGTGTCCCCGCACACAGTGTCCCCGCACACAGTGTCCCTGCACACAGTGTCCCCGCACACAGTGTCCCCGCACACAGTGTCCCCGCACACAGTGTCCCCGCTCTCCGTGTCCCCGCACACAGTGTCCCCGCACTCCGTGTCCCCGCACACAGTGTCCCCGCACATTGTGTCCCCGCACACAGTGTCCCTGCACACAGTGTCCCCGCACACAGTGTCCCCGCACTCAGTGTCCCTGCACACAGTGTCCCCGCACACAGTGTCCCCGCACACAGTGTCCCCGCACACAGTGTCCCCGCATTCCGTGTCTCCGCACACAGTGTCCCTGCACACAGTGTCCCTGCACACAGTGTCCCTGCACACAGTGTATTCGCACACAGTGTCCCCGCACACAGTGTCCCCGCACTCCGTGTCCCCGCACACAGTGTTTCTGCACACAGTGTACCCGCACACAGTGTCCCCGCACTCAGTGTCCCCGCACACAGTGTCCCCGCACACAGTGTCCCCGCACACAGTGTCCCCGCAAACAGTGTCCCCGCACACAGTGTCCCCGAATTCCGTGTCCCCGCACACAGTGTCCCCGCACACAGTGTCCCCGCACACAGTGTCCCTGCACACAGTGTCCCTGCATACAGTGTCCCTGCACACAGTGTCCCTGCACACAGCGTCCCTGCACACAGTGTCACCTCACACAGTGTCCCCGCACTCCGTGTCCCCGCACACAGTGTCTCCGCACACAGTGTCCCCGCACACAGTGTCCCCGCACACAGTGTCCCCGCACACAGTGTCCCTGCACACAGTGTCCCCGCATTCCGTGTCCCCGCACTCCGTGCCTCCGCACACAGTGTCCCCTCACACAGTGTCCCCGCACACAGTGTCCCCGCACACAGTGTCCCCGCATTCCGTGTCCCTGCACACAGTGTCCCCGCACACAGTGACCCCGCACACAGTGTCCCCGCACTCCGTGTCCCCGCACACAGTGTCCCCGCATTCCGTGTCCCCGCACACAGTGTCCCCGGACACAGTGTCCCCGCACACAGTGTCCCCGCACACAGTGTCCCCGCACACAGTGTCCCTGCACACAGTGTCCCTGCACACAGTGTCCCCGCACTCCGTGTCTCCGCACACAGTGTCCCCGCACACTGTGTCCCTGCACACAGTGTCCCTGCAAACAGTGTCCCCGCACACAGTGTCTCCGCACACCGTGTCCCCGCACACAGTGTCCCCGCAAACAGTGTCCCCGCACACAGTGTCCTCGCACACAGTGTCCCCGCACACAGTGTCCCCGCACACAGTGTCCCCGCACACAGTGTCTCCGCACACAGTGTCCCCGCTCACAGTGTCCCCGCACACAGTGTCCCCGCACACAGTGTCCCCGCACACAGTGTCCCCGCACACAGTGTCCCCGCACTCCGTGTCCCTGCACACAGTGTCCGCGCACTCCGTGTCCCCGCACACAGTGTCCCCGCACACAGTGTCCCCGCACACAGTGTCCCCGCACTCCGTGTCTCCGCACTCCGTGTCCCCGCACTCCGTGTCCCCGCACTCAGTGTCCCCGCACTCAGTGTCCCTGCACACAGTGTCCCCGCACATAGTGTCCCCGCACACAGTGTCCCCGCACACAGTGTCCCTGCACACAGTGTCCCTGCACACAGTGTCCCCGCACACAGTGTCCCCGCACACAGTGTCCCCACTCACAGTGTCCCTGCACACAGTGTCCCTGCACACAGTGTCCCCGCACACAGTCTCCGCGCACACAGTGTCCCCGCACACAGTGTCCCCGCACACAGTGTCCCCGCACACAGTGTCCCCGCATTCCGTGTCCCCGGACACAGTGTCCCCGCACTCCGTGTCCCCGCACTCCGTGTCCCCGCACAAAGGTGTCCCCGCACACAGTGTCCCCGCACACAGTGTCCCTGCACACAGTGTCCCTGCACACAGTGTCCCCGCACACAGTGTCCCTGCACACAGTGTCCCTGCACACAGTGTCCCCGAACACAGTGTCCCTGCACACAGTGTCCCTGCACACAGTGTCCCCGCACACAGTGTCCCCGCACACAGTGTCCCCGCACACAGTGTCCCTGCACACAGTGTCCCCGCACACAGTGTTTCTGCACACAGTGTCCCTGCACACAGTGTCCCCGCACACAGTGTCCCTGCACACAGTGTCCTCGCACACAGTGTCCCTGCACACAGTGTCCCCGCACACAGTGTCCTCGCATTTCGTGTCCCTGCACACAGTGTCCCCGCACACAGTGTCCCCGCACACAGTGTCCCCGCACACAGTGTCCCCGCACACAGTGTCCCTGCACACAGGGCCCCTGCACACAGTGTCCCAGCACACAGTGTCCCCGCACTCCGTGTCCCCGCACTCCGTGTCCCTGCACACAGTGTCCCTGCACACAGTGTCCCCGCACACAGTGTCCCCGCACACAGTGTCCCCGCACACAGTGTCCCCGCACACAGTGTCCCCGCACACAGTGTCCCCGCACACAGTGTCCCCGCACACAGTGTCCCTGCACACAGTGTTCCCGCACACAGTGTTCCCGCACACAGTGTCCCCGCACACAGTGTCCCCGCACGCAGTGTCCCCGCACACAGTGTCCCCGCACACAGTGTCCCCGCACACAGTGTCCCCGCACACAGTGTCCCCGCACACAGTGTCCCCGCACACAGTGTCCCCGCACACAGTGTCCCCGCACTCCGTGTCCCCGCACACAGTGTCCCCGCACTCCGTGTCCCCGCACACAGTGTCCCCGCACACAGTGTCCCGCACACAGTGTCCCCGCACTCCGTGTCTCCGCACTCCGTGTCCCCGCACTCAGTGTCCCTGCACACAGTGTCCCCGCACACAGTGTCCCCGCACTCCGTGTCCCTGCACACAGTGTCCCCGCACACAGTGTCTCTGCAAACAGTGTCCCCGCACACAGTGTCCCTGCACACAGTGTCCCTGCACACAGTGTCCCTGCACACAGTGTCCCCGCACACAGTGTCCCCGCACACAGTGTCCCTGCACACAGTGTCCCTGCACACAGTGTCCCTGCACACAGTGTCCCCGCACACAGTGTCCCGCACACAGTGTCCCCGCACTCCGTGTCTCCGCACTCCGTGTCCCCGCACTCAGTGTCCCTGCACACAGTGTCCCCGCACACAGTGTTTTCGCACTCTGTGTCCCTGCATACAGTGTCCCCGCACACAGTGTCCTCGCACACAGTGTCCCCGCACACAGTGTTCCAGCATTCCGTGTCCCCGCACACAGTGTCCCCGCACACAGTGTCCCTGCACACAGTGTCCCCGCGCACAGTGTCCCCGCACACAGTGTCCCCGCACACAGTGTCCCCGCACACAGTGTCCCCGCACACAGTGTCCCCGCACACAGTGTCCCCGCACTCCGTGTCCCCGCACACAGTGTCCCTGCACACAGTGTCCCCGCACTCAGTGTCCCCGCACTCCGTGTCCCCGCACTCCGTGTCCCCGCACTCTGTGTCCCCGCACACAGTGTCCCCGCACACAGTGTCCCCGCACTCAGTGTCCCCGCACACAGTGTCCCCGCACACAGTGTCCCCGCTCTCCGTGTCCCCGCACTCCGTGTCTCCGCACACAGTGTCCCCGCACACAGTGTCCCTGCACACAGTGTCCCCGCACTCCGTGTCCCCGCACTCCGTGTCCCTGCAGTCCGTGTCCCTGCACACAGTGTCCCCGCACTCAGTGTCCCCGCACTCCGTGTCCCTGCACACAGTGTCCCTGCACACAGTGTCCCCGCACACAGTGTCCCTGCACACAGTGTCCCCGCACACAGTGTCCCCCCACACAGTGTCCACGCAGTCCGTGTCCCCGAACTTCGTGTCCCCGCACACAGTGTCCCTGCACTCAGTGTCACCGCACACAGTGTCCCTGAACACAGTGTCCCCGCACACAGTGTCCCCGCACACAGTGTCCCTGCACACAGTGTCCATGCACACAGTGTCTCCGCACACAGTGTCCCCGCACACAGTGTCCCCGCACACAGTGTCCCCGTATTCCGTGTCCCCGCACTCCGTGTCCCCGCACACAGTGTCCCCGCACACAGTGTCCCTGCACACAGTGTCCCCGCACACAGTGTCCCCGCACACAGTGTCCCCGCAAACAGTGTCCCCGCACTCCGTGTCCCCGCACACAGTGTCCCTGCACACAGTGTCCCCGCACACAGTGTCCCCGCACACAGTGTCCCCGCACACAGTGTCCCCGCACTCCGTGTCTCCTCACTCCGTGTCTCCGCACTCAGTGTCCCCGCACTCAGTGTCCCTGCACACAGTGTCCCCGAACACAGTGTCCCCGCACTCCGTGTCCCTGCACACAGTGTCCCCGCACACAGTGTCCCTGCACACAGTGTCCCCGCACACAGTGTCCCCGCACACAGTGTCCCCGCACACAGTGTCCCCGCACACAGTGTCCCCGCACTCCGTGTCCCCGCACTCCGTGTCCCCGCACACAGTTTCCCCGCACACAGTGTCCCAGCACACAGTGTCCCCGCACACAGTGTCCCCGCACACAGTGTCCCCGAATTCCGTGTCCCCGCACACAGTGTCCCCGCACACAGTGTCCCCCCACACAGTGTCCACGCAGTCCGTGTCCCCGAACTTCGTGTCCCCGCACACAGTGTCCCTGCACTCAGTGTCACCGCACACAGTGTCCCTGAACACAGTGTCCCCGCACACAGTGTCCCTGCACACAGTGTCCATGCACACAGTGTCTCCGCACACAGTGTCCCCGCACACAGTGTCCCCGCACACAGTGTCCCCGCATTCCGTGTCCCCGCACTCCGTGTCCCCGCACACAGTGTCCCTGCACACAGTGTCCCTGCACACAGTGTCCCCGCACACAGTGTCCCTGCACACAGTGTCCCCGCACACAGTGTCCCCGCACACAGTGTCCCCGCACACAGTGTCCCCGCTCTCCGTGTCCCCGCACACAGTGTCCCCGCACTCCGTGTCCCCGCACACAGTGTCCCCGCACATTGTGTCCCCGCACACAGTGTCCCTGCACACAGTGTCCCCGCACACAGTGTCCCCGCTCTCCGTGTCCCCGCACACAGTGTCCCCGCACTCTGTGTCCCCGCACACAGTGTCTCCGCACACAGTGTCCCCGCACACAGTGTCCCCGCACACAGTGTCCCTGCACACAGTATCCCCGCACACAGTGTCCCCGCACACAGTGTCCCCGCACACAGTGTCCCCGCTCTCCGTGTCCCCGCACACAGTGTCCCCGCACTCCGTGTCCCCGCACACAGTGTCCCCGCACATTGTGTCCCCGCACACAGTGTCCCTGCACACAGTGTCCCCGCACACAGTGTCCCCGCACTCAGTGTCCCTGCACACAGTGTCCCCGCACACAGTGTCCCCGCACACAGTGTCCCCGCACACAGTGTCCCCGCATTCCGTGTCCCCGCACACAGTGTCCCCGCACACAGTGTCCCCGCACACAGTGTCCCCGCACACAGTGTCCCCGCACTCCGTGTCCCGGCACACAGTGTCCCTGCACACAGTGTCCCCGCACACAGTGTCCCCGCACACAGTGTCCCCGCACACAGTGTCCCCGCACACAGTGTCCCCGCACACAGTGTCCCCGCACACAGTGTCCCCGCACACAGTGTCCCCGCACACAGTGTCCTCGCACACAGAGTCCCCGCACACAGTGTCCCCGCACACAGTGTCCCCGCACACAAAGTCCCAGCACACAGTGTCCCCGCACACAGTGTCCCCGCACACAGTTTCCCCGCACTACCTGTCCCCGCACACAGTGTCCCTGCACACAGTGTCCCCGCACTCAGTGTCCCCGCACTCCGTGTCCCCGCACTCCGTGTCCCCGAACTACGTGTCCCCGCACACAGTGTCCCCGCACATAATGTCCCCGCACTCAGTGTCCCCGCACACAGTGTCCCCGCACACAGTGTCCCCGCTCTCCGTGTCCCCGCACTCCGTGTCTCCGCACACAGTGTCCCCGCACACAGTGTCCCCGCACACAGTGTCCCCGCACTCCGTGTCCCCGCACACAGTGTCCCTGCACACAGTGTCCCTGCACACAGTGTCCCTGCACACAGTGTCCCCGCAAACAGTGTCCCTGCACACAGTGTCCCCGCACACAGTGTCCCCGCACACAGTGTCCCCGCACACAGTGTCCCCGCTCTCCGTGTCCCCGCACACAGTGTCCCCGCACTCCGTGTCCCCGCACACAGTGTCCCCGCACATTGTGTCCCCGCACACAGTGTCCCTGCACACAGTGTCCCCGCACACAGTGTCCCCGCACTCCGTGTCTCCGCATTTCGTGTCCCCGCACTCAGTGTCCCTGCACACAGTGTCCCCGCACACAGTGTCCCCGCACACAGTGTCCCCGCTCTCCGTGTCCCCGCACACAGTGTCCCCGCACTCTGTGTCCCCGCACACAGTGTCTCCGCACACAGTGTCCCCGCACACAGTGTCCCCGCACACAGTGTCCCTGCACACAGTGTCCCCGCACACAGTGTCCCCGCACACAGTGTCCCCGCACACAGTGTCCCCGCTCTCCGTGTCCCCGCACACAGTGTCCCCGCACTCCGTGTCCCCGCACACAGTGTCCCCGCATTCCGTGTCTCCGCACACAGTGTCCCTGCACACAGTGTCCCTGCACACAGTGTCCCTGCACACAGTGTATTCGCACACAGTGTCCCCGCACACAGTGTCCCCGCACTCCGTGTCCCCGCACACAGTGTTTCTGCACACAGTGTACCCGCACACAGTGTCCCCGCACTCAGTGTCCCCGCACACAGTGTCCCCGCACACAGTGTCCCCGCACACAGTGTCCCCGCAAACAGTGTCCCCGCACACAGTGTCCCCGAATTCCGTGTCCCCGCACACAGTGTCCCCGCACACAGTGTCCCCGCACACAGTGTCCCTGCACACAGTGTCCCTGCATACAGTGTCCCTGCACACAGTGTCCCTGCACACAGTGTCCCTGCACACAGTGTCACCTCACACAGTGTCCCCGCACTCCGTGTCCCCGCACACAGTGTCCTTGCACACAGTGTCCCCGCACACAGTGTCCCCGCACTCCGTGTCCCCGCACACAGTGTCCCTGCACACAGTGTCCCTGCACAAAGTGTCCCTGCACACAGTGTCCCCGCACACAGTGTCTCCGCACACAGTGTCCCCGCACACAGTGTCCCCGCACACAGTGTCCCCGCACACAGTGTCCCTGCACACAGTGTCCCCGCATTCCGTGTCCCCGCACTCCGTGCCTCCGCACACAGTGTCCCCTCACACAGTGTCCCCGCACACAGTGTCCCCGCACACAGTGTCCCCGCATTCCATGTCCCTGCACACAGTGTCCCTGCACACAGTGTCCCCGCACACAGTGACCCCGCACACAGTGTCCCCGCACTCCGTGTCCCCGCACACAGTGTCCCCGCATTCCGTGTCCCCGCACACAGTGTCCCCGGACACAGTGTCCCCTACACAGTGTCCCCGCACACAGTGTCCCCGCACACAGTGTCCCTGCACACAGTGTCCCGGCACACAGTGTCCCCGCACTCCGTGTCTCCGCACACAGTGTCCCCGCACACAGTGTCCCTGCACACAGTGTCCCTGCAAACAGTGTCCCCGCACACAGTGTCTCCGCACACCGTGTCCCCGCACAGTGTCCCCGCAAACAGTGTCCCCGCACACAGTGTCCTCGCACACAGTGTCCCCGCACACAGTGTCCCCGCACACAGTGTCCCCGCACACAGTGTCTCCGCACACAGTGTCCCCGCTCACAGTGTCCCCGCACACAGTGTCCCCGCACACAGTGTCCCCGCACACAGTGTCCCCGCACACAGTGTCCCCGCACTCCGTGTCCCTGCACACAGTGTCCCCGCACTCCGTGTCCCCGCACACAGTGTCCCCGCACACAGTGTCCCCGCACACAGTGTCCCCGCACTCCGTGTCTCCGCACTCCGTGTCCCCGCACTCCGTGTCCCCGCACTCAGTGTCCCCGCACTCAGTGTCCCTGCACACAGTGTCCCCGCACATAGTGTCCCCGCACACAGTGTCCCCGCACACAGTGTCCCTGCACACAGTGTCCCTGCACACAGTGTCCCCGCACACAGTGTCCCCGCACACAGTGTCCCCACACACAGTGTCCCTGCACACAGTGTCCCCGCACACAGTGTCCCCGCACACAGTGTCCGCGCACACAGTGTCCCCGCACACAGTGTCCCCGCACACAGTGTCCCCGCACACAGTGTCCCCGCATTCCGTGTCCCCGGACACAGTGTCCCCGCACTCCGTGTCCCCGCACTCCGTGTCCCCGCACAAAGGTGTCCCCGCACACAGTGTCCCCGCACACAGTGTCCCTGCACACAGTGTCCCTGCACACAGTGTCCCCGCACACAGTGTCCCTGCACACAGTGTCCCCGCACACAGTGCCCCCGAACACAGTGTCCCTGCACACAGTGTCCCTGCACACAGTGTCCCCGCACACAGTGTCCCCGCACACAGTGTCCCCGCACACAGTGTCCCCGCACACAGTGTTTCTGCACACAGTGTCCCTGCACACAGTGTCCCCGCACACAGTGTCCCTGCACACAGTGTCCTCGCACACAGTGTCCCTGCACACAGTGTCCCCGCACACAGTGTCCTCGCATTTCGTGTCCCTGCACACAGTGTCCCCGCACACAGTGTCCCCGCACACAGTGTCCCCGCACACAGTGTCCCCGCACACAGTGTCCCCGCACACAGTGTCCCTGCACACAGGGCCCCTGCACACAGTGTCCCAGCACACAGTGTCCCCGCACTCCGTGTCCCCGCACTCCGTGTCCCTGCACACAGTGTCCCTGCACACAGTGTCCCCGCACACAGTGTCCCCGCACACAGTGTCCCCGCACACAGTGTCCCCGCACACAGTGTCCCCGCACACAGTGTCCCCGCACACAGTGTCCCCGCACACAGTGTCCCCGCACACAGTGTCCCTGCACACAGTGTTCCCGCACACAGTGTTCCCGCACACAGTGTCCCCGCACACAGTGTCCCCGCACACAGTGTCCCCGCACACAGTGTCTCCGCACACAGTGTCCCCGCACACAGTGTCCCCGCACACAGTGTCCCCGCACACAGTGTCCCCGCACACAGTGTCCCCGCACTCCGTGTCCCCGCACACAGTGTCCCCGCACTCCGTGTCCCCGCACTCAGTGTCCCCGCACACAGTGTCCCGCACACAGTGTCCCCGCACTCCGTGTCTCCGCACTCCGTGTCCCCGCACTCAGTGTCCCTGCACACAGTGTCCCCGCACACAGTGTCCCCGCACTCCGTGTCCCTGCACACAGTGTCCCCGCACACAGTGTCTCTGCAAACAGTGTCCCCGCACACAGTGTCCCTGCACACAGTGTCCCTGCACACAGTGTCCCTGCACACAGTGTCCCCTGCACACAGTGTCCCCGCACACAGTGTCCCTGCACACAGTGTCCCTTCACACAGTGTCCCTGCACACAGTGTCCCCGCACACAGTGTCCCGCACACAGTGTCCCCGCACTCCGTGTCTCCGCACTCCGTGTCCCCGCACTCAGTGTCCCTGCACACGGTGTCCCCGCACACAGTGTTTTCGCACTCTGTGTCCCTGCATACAGTGTCCCCGCACACAGTGTCCTCGCACACAGTGTCCCCGCACACAGTGTTCCAGCATTCCGTGTCCCCGCACACAGTGTCCCCGCACACAGTGTCCCCGCACACAGTGTCCCCGCACTCCGTGTCCCCGCACACAGTGTCCCTGCACACAGTGTCCCCGCACTCAGTGTCCCCGCACTCCGTGTCCCCGCACTCCGTGTCCCCGCACTCCGTGTCCCCGCACACAGTGTCCCCGCACACAGTGTCCCCGCACTCAGTGTCCCCGCACACAGTGTCCCCGCACACAGTGTCCCCGCTCTCCGTGTCCCCGCACTCCGTGTCTCCGCACACAGTGTCCCCGCACACAGTGTCCCTGCACACAGTGTCCCCGCACTCCGTGTCCCCGCACTCCGTGTCCCTGCAGTCCGTGTCCCTGCACACAGTGTCCCCGCACTCAGTGTCCCCGCACTCCGTGTCCCTGCACACAGTGTCCCTGCACACAGTGTCCCCGCACACAGTGTCCCTGCACACAGTGTCCCCGCACACAGTGTCCCCCCACACAGTGTCCACGCAGTCCGTGTCCCCGAACTTCGTGTCCCCGCACACAGTGTCCCTGCACTCAGTGTCACCGCACACAGTGTCCCTGAACACAGTGTCCCCGCACACAGTGTCCCCGCACACAGTGTCCCTGCACACAGTGTCCATGCACACAGTGTCTCCGCACACAGTGTCCCCGCACACAGTGTCCCCGCACACAGTGTCCCCGCATTCCGTGTCCCCGCACTCCGTGTCCCCGCACACAGTGTCCCCGCACACAGTGTCCCTGCACACAGTGTCCCCGCACACAGTGTCCCCGCACACAGTGTCCCCGCAAACAGTGTCCCCGCACTCCGTGTCCCCGCACACAGTGTCCCTGCACACAGTGTCCCCGCACACAGTGTCCCCGCACACAGTGTCCCCGCACACAGTGTCCCCGCACTCCGTGTCTCCTCACTCTGTGTCTCCGCACTCAGTGTCCCCGCACTCAGTGTCCCTGCACACAGTGTCCCCGCACACAGTGTCCCCGCACTCCGTGTCCCTGCACACAGTGTCCCCGCACACAGTGTCCCTGCACACAGTGTCCCCGCACACAGTGTCCCCGCACACAGTGTCCCCGCACACAGTGTCCCCGCACACAGTGTCCCCGCACTCCGTGTCCCCGCACTCCGTGTCCCCGCACACAGTGTCCCCGCACACAGTGTCCCAGCACACAGTGTCCCCGCACACAGTGTCCCCGCACACAGTGTCCCCGCACACAGTGTCCCCGCACACAGTGTCCCCGCTCTCCGTGTCCCCGCACTCCGTGTCTCCGCACACAGTGTCCCTGCACACAGTGTCCCTGCACACAGTGTCCCTGCACACAGTGTCCCCGCACACAGTGTCCCCGCACACAGTGTCCCCGCACTCCGTGTCCCCGCACACAGTGTTTCTACACACAGTGTACCCGCACACAGTGTCCCCGCACTCAGTGTCCCCGCACACAGTGTCCCTGCACACAGTGTCCCTGCACACAGTGTCACCTCACACAGTGTCCCCGCACTCCGTGTCCCCGAACACAGTGTCCCTGCACACAGTTTCCCCGCACACAGTGTCCCCGCACTCCGTGTCCCCGCACACAGTGTCCCTGCACACAGTGTCCCTGCACACAGTGTCCCCGCACACAGTGTCCCCGCACACAGTGTCCCCACACACAGTGTCCCTGCACACAGTGTCCCCGCACACAGTGTCCCCGCACACAGTGTCCGCGCACACAGTGTCCCCGCACACAGTGTCCCCGCACACAGTGTCCCCGCACACAGTGTCCCCGCATTCCGTGTCCCCGGACACAGTGTCCCCGCACTCCGTGTCCCCGCACTCCGTGTCCCCGCACAAAGGTGTCCCCGCACACAGTGTCCCCGCACACAGTGTCCCTGCACACAGTGTCCCTGCACACAGTGTCCCCGCACACAGTGTCCCTGCACACAGTGTCCCCGCACACAGTGCCCCCGAACACAGTGTCCCTGCACACAGTGTCCCTGCACACAGTGTCCCCGCACACAGTGTCCCCGCACACAGTGTCCCCGCACACAGTGTCCCTGCACACAGTGTCCCCGCACACAGTGTTTCTGCACACAGTGTCCCTGCACACAGTGTCCCCGCACACAGTGTCCCTGCACACAGTGTCCTCGCACACAGTGTCCCTGCACACAGTGTCCCCGCACACAGTGTCCTCGCATTTCGTGTCCCTGCACACAGTGTCCCCGCACACAGTGTCCCCGCACACAGTGTCCCCGCACACAGTGTCCCCGCACACAGTGTCCCTGCACACAGGGCCCCTGCACACAGTGTCCCAGCACACAGTGTCCCCGCACTCCGTGTCCCCGCACTCCGTGTCCCTGCACACAGTGTCCCTGCACACAGTGTCCCCGCACACAGTGTCCCCGCACACAGTGTCCCCGCACACAGTGTCCCCGCACACAGTGTCCCCGCACACAGTGTCCCCGCACACAGTGTCCCCGCACACAGTGTCCCCGCACTCCGTGTCCCCGCACACAGTGTCCCCGCACTCCGTGTCCCCGCACTCAGTGTCCCCGCACACAGTGTCCCGCACACAGTGTCCCCGCACTCCGTGTCTCCGCACTCCGTGTCCCCGCACTCAGTGTCCCTGCACACAGTGTCCCCGCACACAGTGTCCCCGCACTCCGTGTCCCTGCACACAGTGTCCCCGCACACAGTGTCTCTGCAAACAGTGTCCCCGCACACAGTGTCCCTGCACACAGTGTCCCTGCACACAGTGTCCCTGCACACAGTGTCCCCTGCACACAGTGTCCCCGCACACAGTGTCCCTGCACACAGTGTCCCTTCACACAGTGTCCCTGCACACAGTGTCCCCGCACACAGTGTCCCGCACACAGTGTCCCCGCACTCCGTGTCTCCGCACTCCGTGTCCCCGCACTCAGTGTCCCTGCACACGGTGTCCCCGCACACAGTGTTTTCGCACTCTGTGTCCCTGCATACAGTGTCCCCGCACACAGTGTCCTCGCACACAGTGTCCCCGCACACAGTGTTCCAGCATTCCGTGTCCCCGCACACAGTGTCCCCGCACACAGTGTCCCCGCACACAGTGTCCCCGCACTCCGTGTCCCCGCACACAGTGTCCCTGCACACAGTGTCCCCGCACTCAGTGTCCCCGCACTCCGTGTCCCCGCACTCCGTGTCCCCGCACTCCGTGTCCCCGCACACAGTGTCCCCGCACACAGTGTCCCCGCACTCAGTGTCCCCGCACACAGTGTCCCCGCACACAGTGTCCCCGCTCTCCGTGTCCCCGCACTCCGTGTCTCCGCACACAGTGTCCCCGCACACAGTGTCCCTGCACACAGTGTCCCCGCACTCCGTGTCCCCGCACTCCGTGTCCCTGCAGTCCGTGTCCCTGCACACAGTGTCCCCGCACTCAGTGTCCCCGCACTCCGTGTCCCTGCACACAGTGTCCCTGCACACAGTGTCCCCGCACACAGTGTCCCTGCACACAGTGTCCCCGCACACAGTGTCCCCCCACACAGTGTCCACGCAGCCCGTGTCCCCGAACTTCGTGTCCCCGCACACAGTGTCCCTGCACTCAGTGTCACCGCACACAGTGTCCCTGAACACAGTGTCCCCGCACACAGTGTCCCCGCACACAGTGTCCCTGCACACAGTGTCCATGCACACAGTGTCTCCGCACACAGTGTCCCCGCACACAGTGTCCCCGCACACAGTGTCCCCGCATTCCGTGTCCCCGCACTCCGTGTCCCCGCACACAGTGTCCCCGCACACAGTGTCCCTGCACACAGTGTCCCCGCACACAGTGTCCCCGCACACAGTGTCCCCGCAAACAGTGTCCCCGCACTCCGTGTCCCCGCACACAGTGTCCCTGCACACAGTGTCCCCGCACACAGTGTCCCCGCACACAGTGTCCCCGCACACAGTGTCCCCGCACTCCGTGTCTCCTCACTCTGTGTCTCCGCACTCAGTGTCCCCGCACTCAGTGTCCCTGCACACAGTGTCCCCGCACACAGTGTCCCCGCACTCCGTGTCCCTGCACACAGTGTCCCCGCACACAGTGTCCCTGCACACAGTGTCCCCGCACACAGTGTCCCCGCACACAGTGTCCCCGCACACAGTGTCCCCGCACACAGTGTCCCCGCACTCCGTGTCCCCGCACTCCGTGTCCCCGCACACAGTGTCCCCGCACACAGTGTCCCAGCACACAGTGTCCCCGCACACAGTGTCCCCGCACACAGTGTCCCCGCACACAGTGTCCCCGCACACAGTGTCCCCGCTCTCCGTGTCCCCGCACTCCGTGTCTCCGCACACAGTGTCCCTGCACACAGTGTCCCTGCACACAGTGTCCCTGCACACAGTGTCCCCGCACACAGTGTCCCCGCACACAGTGTCCCCGCACTCCGTGTCCCCGCACACAGTGTTTCTACACACAGTGTACCCGCACACAGTGTCCCCGCACTCAGTGTCCCCGCACACAGTGTCCCTGCACACAGTGTCCCTGCACACAGTGTCACCTCACACAGTGTCCCCGCACTCCGTGTCCCCGAACACAGTGTCCCTGCACACAGTTTCCCCGCACACAGTGTCCCCGCACTCCGTGTCCCCGCACACAGTGTCCCTGCACACAGTGTCCCTGCACAAATTGTCCCTGCACACAGTGTCCCCGCACACAGTGTCCCCGCACACAGTGTCCCCGCACACAGTGTCCCCGCACACAGTGTCCCCGCACACAGTGTCCCCGCATTCCGTGTCCCCGCACTCCGTGCCTCCGCACACAGTGTCCCCTCACACAGTGTCCCCGCACACAGTGTCCCCGCACACAGTGTCCCCGCATTCCGTGTCCCTGCACACAGTGTCCCTGCACACAGTGTCCCCGCACACAGTGACCCCGCACACAGTGTCCCCGCACACAGTGTCCCCGCATTCCGTGTCCCCGCACACAGTGTCCCCGGACACAGTGTCCCCGCACACAGTGTCCCCGCACACAGTGTCCCCGCACACAGTGTCCCCGCACTCCGTGTCTCCTCACTCTGTGTCTCCGCACTCAGTGTCCCCGCACTCAGTGTCCCTGCACACAGTGTCCCCGCACACAGTGTCCCCGCACTCCGTGTCCCTGCACACAGTGTCCCCGCACACAGTGTCCCTGCACACAGTGTCCCCGCACACAGTGTCCCCGCACACAGTGTCCCCGCACACAGTGTCCCCGCACACAGTGTCCCCGCACTCCGTGTCCCCGCACTCCGTGTCCCCGCACACAGTGTCCCCGCACACAGTGTCCCAGCACACAGTGTCCCCGCACACAGTGTCCCCGCACACAGTGTCCCCGCACACAGTGTCCCCGCACACAGTGTCCCCGCTCTCCGTGTCCCCGCACTCCGTGTCTCCGCACACAGTGTCCCTGCACACAGTGTCCCTGCACACAGTGTCCCTGCACACAGTGTCCCCGCACACAGTGTCCCCGCACACAGTGTCCCCGCACTCCGTGTCCCCGCACACAGTGTTTCTACACACAGTGTACCCGCACACAGTGTCCCCGCACTCAGTGTCCCCGCACACAGTGTCCCTGCACACAGTGTCCCTGCACACAGTGTCACCTCACACAGTGTCCCCGCACTCCGTGTCCCCGAACACAGTGTCCCTGCACACAGTTTCCCCGCACACAGTGTCCCCGCACTCCGTGTCCCCGCACACAGTGTCCCTGCACACAGTGTCCCTGCACAAAGTGTCCCTGCACACAGTGTCCCCGCACACAGTGTCCCCGCACACAGTGTCCCCGCACACAGTGTCCCCGCACACAGTGTCCCCGCACACAGTGTCCCCGCACACAGTGTCCCCGCATTCCGTGTCCCCGCACTCCGTGCCTCCGCACACAGTGTCCCCTCACACAGTGTCCCCGCACACAGTGTCCCCGCACACAGTGTCCCCGCATTCCGTGTCCCTGCACACAGTGTCCCTGCACACAGTGTCCCCGCACACAGTGACCCCGCACACAGTGTCCCCGCACACAGTGTCCCCGCATTCCGTGTCCCCGCACACAGTGTCCCCGGACACAGTGTCCCCGCACACAGTGTCCCCGCACACAGTGTCCCCGCACACAGTGTCCCCGCACACAGTGTCCCCGCACACAGTGTCCCTGCACACAGTGTCCCCGCACTCCGTGTCTCCGCACACAGTGTCCCCGCACACAGTGTCCCCGCACACAGTGTCCCTGCAAACAGTGTCCCCGCACACAGTGTCTCCGCACACCGTGTCCCCGCACACAGTGTCCCCGCAAACAGTGTCCCCGCACACAGTGTCCTCGCACACAGTGTCCCCGCACACAGTGTCCCCGCACACAGTGTCCCCGCACACAGTGTCTCCGCACACAGTGTCCCCGCACACAGTGTCCCCGCACACAGTGTCCCCGCACACAGTGTCCCCGCACACAGTGTCCCCGCACACAGTGTCCCGGCACACAGTGTCCCCGCACTCCGTGTCCCCGCACTCCGTGTCCCCGCACACAGTGTCCCCGCACTCCGTGTCCCCGCACACAGTGTCCCCGCACACAGTGTCCCCGCACACAGTGTCCCCGCACTCCGTGTCTCCGCACTCCGTGTCCCCGCACTCCGTGTCCCCGCACTCAGTGTCCCCGCACTCAGTGTCCCTGCACACAGTGTCCCCGCACATAGTGTCCCCGCACACAGTGTCCCCGCACACAGTGTCCCTGCACACAGTGTCCCTGCACACAGTGTCCCCGCACACAGTGTCCCCGCACACAGTGTCCCCACACACAGTGTCCCTGCACACAGTGTCCGTGCACACAGTGTCCCCGCACACAGTGTCCGCGCTCACAGTGTCCCCGCACACAGTGTCCCCGCACACAGTGTCCCCGCACACAGTGTCCCCGCACACAGTGTCCCCGCACACAGTGTCCCCGCACACAGTGTCCCCGCATTCCGTGTCCCCGGACACAGTGTCCCCGCACTCCGTGTCCCCGCACTCCGTGTCCCCGCACTCCGTGTCCCCGCACTCCGTGTCCCCGCACAAAGGTGTCCCCGCACACAGTGTCCCCGCACACAGTGTCCCTGCACACAGTGTCCCTGCACACAGTGTCCCCGCACACAGTGTCCCTGCACACAGTGTCCCCGCACACAGTGTCCCCGAACACAGAGTCCCTGCACACAGTGTCCCTGCACACAGTGTCCCCGCACACAGTGTCCCCGCACACAGTGTCCCCGCACACAGTGTCCCCGCACACAGTGTCCCTGCACACAGTGTCCCAGCACACAGTGTCCCCGCACACAGTGTCCCAGCATTCCGTGTCCCTGCACACAGTGTCCCCGCACACAGTGTCCCCGCACACAGTGTCCCTGCACAGTGTCCCCGCACACAGTGTCCCCGCACACAGTGTCCCCCCATATCGTGTCCCCACACTCCGTGTCTCCGCACACAGTGTCCCCGCACACAGTGTCCCTAACACCGGATTCGTGTTCAGCAAGGTCGCTACCATAAGAAAAGTCACATCTTTTTTTCTTTTTTTCACAATTTTAAACAATACAGAAAAATGCCTGTAACTCCTAAACCGTAAGAGATAGAGGGCTAAAAACACCGGATTCGTGTTCAGAAAGGTCGCTTCCTTAAGAAAAGTCACATCATTTTTTCTTTTTTTCACAATTTTAGAAAATACAGAAAAATGCCTGTAACTCCTAAACCATAAAGAGATAGAGGGCTAAAAACACCGGATTCGTGTTCAGCAAGATCGCTTCCTAAAGAAAAGTCACATCATTTTTTTCTTTTTTTCACAATTTTAGAAAATACAGAAAAATGCCTGTAACTCCTAAACCGTAAGCGATAGAAGGCTAAAAACACCGGATTCGTGTTCAGCAAGGTCGCTTCCTTAAGAAAAGTCACATCATTTTTTCTTTTTTTCACAATTTTAGAAAATACAGAAAAATGCCTGTAACTCCTAAACCGTAAGCGATAGAGGGCTAAAAACACCGGATTCGTGTTCAGCAAGGTCGCTTCCTTAATAAAAGTCACATCATTTTTTTCTTTTTTTCACAATTTTAGAAAATATAGAAAAATGCCTGTAACTCCTAAACCGTAAGAGATAGAGGGCTAAAAACACCGGATTCGTGTTCAGCAAGGTCGCTTCCTTAAGAAAAGTTACAGCATTTTTTTTTACACAATTTTAGAAAATACAGAAAAATGCCTGTAACTCCTAAACCATAAGAGATAGAGGGCTATAAACACCGCATTTGTGTTCAGCAAGGTCGCTTCCTTAAGAAAAGTCACATCGTTTTTTCTTTTTTTCACAATTTTAGAAAATACAGATAAATGCCTGTCACTCCTAAACCGTAAGAGATAGGGGGGTAAAAACACCGGATTCGTGTTCAGCAAGGTCGCTTCCTTAAGAAAAGTCACATCATTTTTTTCTTTTTTTCACAATTTTAGAAAATACAGAAAAATGCCTGTAACTCCTAAACCGTAAGCGATAGAAGGCTAAAAACACCGGATTCGTGTTCAGCAAGGTCGCTTCCTTAAGAAAAGTCACATCATTTTTTCTTTTTTTCACAATTTTAGAAAATACAGAAAAATGCCTGTAACTCCTAAACCGTAAGCGATAGAGGGCTAAAAACACCGGATTCGTGTTCAGCAAGGTCGCTTCCTTAATAAAAGTCACATCATTTTTTTCTTTTTTTCACAATTTTAGAAAATATAGAAAAATGCCTGTAACTCCTAAACCGTAAGAGATAGAGGGCTAAAAACACCGGATTCGTGTTCAGCAAGGTCGCTTCCTTAAGAAAAGTTACAGCATTTTTTTTTACACAATTTTAGAAAATACAGAAAAATGCCTGTAACTCCTAAACCATAAGAGATAGAGGGCTAAAAACACCGCATTTGTGTTCAGCAAGGTCGCTTCCTTATGAAAAGTCACATCGTTTTTTCTTTTTTTCACAATTTTAGAAAATACAGATAAATGCCTGTCACTCCTAAACCGTAAGAGATAGGGGGGTAAAAACACCGGATTCGTGTTCAGCAAGGTCGCTTCCTTAAGAAAAGTCACATCATTTTTTCTTTTTTTCACAATTTTAGAAAATACAGAAACATGCCTGTTACTCTTAAACCGTAAGCGATAGAGGGCAAAAAACACCGGATTCGTGTTCAGCAAGGTCGCTTCCTTAAGAAAAGTCACATCATTTTTTTTTTTTCAGAATTTTAGAAAATACAGAAAAATGCCTGTAACTCCTAAACCGTAAGCGATAGAGGGCTAAAAACACCGGATTCGTTTTCAGCAAGGTCGCTTCCTTAAGAAAAGTCACATCATTTTTTCTTTTTTTTCACAATTTTAGAAAATACAGAAAAATGCCTGTAACTCCTAAACCATAAGAGATAGAGGGCTAAAAACACCGGATTCGTGTTCAGCAAGGTCGCTTCCTTAAGAAAAGTCACATCATTTTTTCTTTTTTTCCCAATTTTAGAAAATACAGAAAAATGCCTGTAACTCCTAAACCGTAAGAGATAGAGGGCTAAAAACACCGGATTCGTGTTCAGAAAGGTCGCTTCCTTAAGAAAAGTCACATCATTTTTTCTTTTTTTGACAAATTTAGAAAATACAGAAAAATGCCTGTAACTCCTAAACCGTAAGCGATAGAGGGCTAAAAACACCGGATTCGTGTTCAGCAAGGTCGCTTCCTTAAGAAAAGTCACATCATTTTTTATTTTTTTCACAATTTTAGAAAATACAGAAAAATGCCTGTAACTCCTAAACCGTAAGCGATAGAGGGCTAAAACACCGGATTCGTGTTCAGCAAGGTCGCTTCCTTAAGAAAAGTCACATCATTTCTTCTTTTTTTCACAATTTTAGAAAATACAGAAAAATGCCTGTAACTCCTAAACCGTAAGAGATAGGGGCGTAAAAACACCGGATTCGTGTTTAGCAAGGTCGCTTCCTTAAGAAAAGTCACATCATTTTTTTTTTTTCAGAATTTTAGAAAATACAGAAAAATGCCTGTAACTCCTAAACCGTAAGCGATAGAGGGCTAAAAACACCGGATTCGTTTTCAGCAAGGTCGCTTCCTTAAGAAAAGTCACATCATTTTTTCTTTTTTTTCACAATTTTAGAAAATACAGAAAAATGCCTGTAACTCCTAAACCATAAGAGATAGAGGGCTAAAAACACCGGATTCGTGTTCAGCAAGGTCGCTTCCTTAAGAAAAGTCACATCATTTTTTCTTTTTTTCCCAATTTTAGAAAATACAGAAAAATGCCTGTAACTCCTAAACCGTAAGAGATAGAGGGCTAAAAACACCGGATTCGTGTTCAGAAAGGTCGCTTCCTTAAGAAAAGTCACATCATTTTTTCTTTTTTTCACAAATTTAGAAAATACAGAAAAATGCCTGTAACTCCTAAACCGTAAGCGATAGAGGGCTAAAAACACCGGATTCGTGTTCAGCAAGGTCGCTTCCTTAAGAAAAGTCACATCATTTTTTATTTTTTTCACAATTTTAGAAAATACAGAAAAATGCCTGTAACTCCTAAACCGTAAGCGATAGAGGGCTAAAACACCGGATCGTGTTCAGCAAGGTCGCTTCCTTAAGAAAAGTCACATCATTTCTTCTTTTTTTCACAATTTTAGAAAATACAGAAAAATGCCTGTAACTCCTAAACCGTAAGAGATAGGGGCGTAAAAACACCGGATTCGTGTTTAGCAAGGTCGCTTCCTTAAGAAAAGTCACATCATTTTTTATTTTTTTCACAATTTTAGAAAATACAGAAAAATGCCTGTTACTCTTAAACCGTAAGCGATAGAGGGCTAAAAACACCGATTCGTGTTCAGCAAGGTCGCTTCCTTAAGAAAAGTCACATCATTTTTTCTTTTTTTCACAATTTTAGAAAATACAGAAAAATGCCTGTAGCTCCTAAACCGTAAGAGATAGAGGGCTAAAAACACCGGATTCGTGTTCAGCAAGGTCGCTTCCTTAAGAAAAGTCACATAATTTTTTCTTTTTTTCACAATTTTAGAAAATACAGAAAAATGCCTGTAACTCCTAAACCGTAAGTGATAGAGGGCTAAAAACACCGGATTCGTGTTCAGCAAGGTCGCTTCCTTAAGAAAAGTCACATCATTTTTTCTTTTTTTCACAATTTTATAAAATACAGAAAAATGCCTGTAACTCCTAAACCGTAAGCGATAGAGGGCTAAAAACACCGGATTCGTGTTCAGCAAGGTCGCTTCCTTAAGAAAAGTCACATCATTTTTTCTTTTTTTACACAATTTTAGAAAATACAGAAAAATGCCTGTAACTCCTAAACCATAAGAGATAGAGGGCTAAAAACACCGCATTTGTGTTCAGCAAGGTCGCTTCCTTAAGAAAAGTCACATCGTTTTTTCTTTTTTTCACAATTTTAGAAAATACAGATAAATGCCTGTCACTCCTAAACCGTAAGAGATAGGGGGGTAAAAACACTGGATTCGTGTTCAGCAAGGTCGCTTCCTTAAGAAAAGTCACATCATTTTTTCTTTTTTTCACAATTTTAGAAAATACAGAAAAATGCCTGTAAATCCTAAACCGTAAGCGATAGAAGGCTAAAAACACCGGATTCGTGTTCAGCAAGGTCGCTTCCTTAAGAAAAGTCACATCATTTTTTCTTTTTTTCACAATTTTAGAAAATACAGAAAAATGCCTGTAACTCCTAAACCGTAAGCGATAGAGGGCTAAAAACACCGGTAAAATGTTCAGCAAGGTCGCTTCCTTAATAAAAGTCACATCATTTTTTTCTTTTTTTCACAATTTTAGAAATATAGAAAAATGCCTGTAACTCCTAAACCGTAAGAGATAGAGGGCTAAAAACACCGGATTCGTGTTCAGCAAGGTCGCTTCCTTAAGAAAAGTTACAGCATTTTTTTTTACACAATTTAGAAAATACAGAAAAATGCCTGTAACTCCTAAACCATAAGAGTTAGAGGGCTAAAAACACCGCATTTGTGTTCAGCAAGGTCGCTTCCTTAAGAAAAGTCACATCGTTTTTTCTTTTTTTCACAATTTTAGAAAATACAGATAAATATCTGTCACTCCTAAACCGTAAGAGATAGGGGGGTAAAAACACCGGATTCGTGTTCAGCAAGGTCGCTTCCTTAAGAAAAGTCACATCATTTTTTCTTTTTTCACAATTTAGAAAATACAGAAACATGCCTGTTACTCTTAAACCGTAAGCGATAGAGGGCAAAAAACACCGGATTCGTGTTCAGCAAGGTCGCTTCCTTAAGAAAAGTCACATCATTTTTTTTTTTCAGAATTTTAGAAAATACAGAAAAATGCCTGTAACTCCTAAACCGTAAGCGATAGAGGGCTAAAAACACCGGATTCGTTTTCAGCAAGGTCGCTTCCTTAAGAAAAGTCACATCATTTTTTCTTTTTTTCACAATTTTAGAAAATACAGAAAAATGCCTGTAACTCCTAAACCATAAGAGATAGAGGGCTAAAAACACCGGATTCGTGTTCAGCAAGGTCGCTTCCTTAAGAAAAGTCACATCATTTATTCTTTTTTTCCCAATTTTAGAAAATACAGAAAAATGCCTGTAACTCCTAAACCGTAAGAGATAGAGGGCTAAAAACACCGGATTCGTGTTCAGAAAGGTCGCTTCCTTAAGAAAAGTCACATCATTTTTTCTTTTTTTCACAAATATAGAAAATACAGAAAAATGCCTGTAACTCCTAAACCGTAAGCGATAGAGGGCTAAAAACACCGGATTCGTGTTCAGCAAGGTCGCTTCCTTAAGAAAAGTCACATCATTTTTTATTTTTTTCACAATTTTAGAAAATACAGAAAAATGCCTGTAACTCCTAAACCGTAAGCGATAGAGGGCTAAAACACCGGATTCGTGTTCAGCAAGGTCGCTTCCTTAAGAAAAGTCACATCATTTCTTCTTTTTTTCACAATTTTAGAAAATACAGAAAAATGCCTGTAACTCCTAAACCGTAAGAGATAGGGGCGTAAAAACACCGGATTCGTGTTTAGCAAGGTCGCTTCCTTAAGAAAAGTCACATCATTTTTTCTTTTTTTCACAATTTTAGAAAATACAGAAAAATGCCTGTTACTCTTAAACCGTAAGCGATAGAGGGCTAAAAACACCGGATTCGTGTTCAGCAAGGTCGCTTCCTTAAGAAAAGTCACATCATTTTTTCTTTTTTTCACAATTTTAGAAAATACAGAAAAATGCCTGTAGCTCCTAAACCGTAAGAGATAGAGGGCTAAAAACACCGGATTCGTGTTCAGCAAGGTCGCTTCCTTAAGAAAAGTCACATAATTTTTTCTTTTTTCACAATTTTAGAAAATACAGAAAAATGCCTGTAACTCCTAAACCGTAAGTGATAGAGGGCTAAAAACACCGGATTCGTGTTCAGCAAGGTCGCTTCCTTAAGAAAAGTCACATCATTTTTTCTTTTTTTCACAATTTTATAAAATACAGAAAAATGCCTGTAACTCCTAAACCGTAAGCGATAGAGGGCTAAAAACACCGGATTCGTGTTCAGCAAGGTCGCTTCCTTAAGAAAAGTCACATCATTTTTTCTTTTTTTCACAATTTTAGAAAATACAGAAAAATGCCTGTTACTCTTAAACCGTAAGCGATAGAGCGCAAAAAACACCGGATTCGTGTTCAGCAAGGTCGATTCCTTAAGAAAAGTCACATCATTTTTTCTTTTTTTAGAATTTTAGAAAATACAGAAAAATGCCTGTAATTCCTAAACCGTAAGCGATAGAGGGCTAAAAACACTTGATTCGTGTTCAGCAAGGTCGCTTCCTTAAGAAAAGTCACATCATTTTTTCTTTTTTTTCACAATTTTAGAAAATACAGAAAAATGCCTGTAACTCCTAAACCGTAAGAGATAGAGGGCTAAAAACACCGGATTCGTGTTCAGGAAGGTCGCTTCCTTAAGAAAAGTCACATCATTTTTTCTTTTTTTCACAATTTTAGAAAATACAGAAAAATGCCTGTAACTCCTAAACCGTAAGCGATAGAGGGCTAAAAACACCGGATTCGTGTTCAGCAAGGTCGCTTCCTTAAGAAAAGTCACATCATTTTTTCTTTTTTTCACAATTTTAGAAAATGCAGAAAAATGCCTGTAACTCCTAAACCGTAAGAGATAGGGGGGTAAAAACACCGGATTCGTGTTCAGCAAGGTCGCTTCCTTAAGAAAAGTCACATCATTTTTTCTTTTTTTCACAATTTTAGAAAATACAGAAACATGCCTGTTACTCTTAAACCGTAAGCGATAGAGGGCAAAAAACACCGGATTCGTGTTCAGCAAGGTCGCTTCCTTAAGAAAAGTCACATCATTTTTTTTTTTCAGAATTTTAGAAAATACAGAAAAATGCCTGTAACTCCTAAACCGTAAGCGATAGAGGGCTAAAAACACCGGATTCGTTTTCAGCAAGGTCGCTTCCTTAAGAAAAGTCACATCATTTTTTCTTTTTTTCACAATTTTAGAAAATACAGAAAAATGCCTGTAACTCCTAAACCATAAGAGATAGAGGGCTAAAAACACCGGATTCGTGTTCAGCAAGGTCGCTTCCTTAAGAAAAGTCACATCATTTATTCTTTTTTTCCCAATTTTAGAAAATACAGAAAAATGCCTGTAACTCCTAAACCGTAAGAGATAGAGGGCTAAAAACACCGGATTCGTGTTCAGAAAGGTCGCTTCCTTAAGAAAAGTCACATCATTTTTTCTTTTTTTCACAAATATAGAAAATACAGAAAAATGCCTGTAACTCCTAAACCGTAAGCGATAGAGGGCTAAAAACACCGGATTCGTGTTCAGCAAGGTCGCTTCCTTAAGAAAAGTCACATCATTTTTTATTTTTTTCACAATTTTAGAAAATACAGAAAAATGCCTGTAACTCCTAAACCGTAAGCGATAGAGGGCTAAAACACCGGATTCGTGTTCAGCAAGGTCGCTTCCTTAAGAAAAGTCACATCATTTCTTCTTTTTTTCACAATTTTAGAAAATACAGAAAAATGCCTGTAACTCTTAAACCGTAAGAGATAGGGGCGTAAAAACACCGGATTCGTGTTTAGCAAGGTCGCTTCCTTAAGAAAAGTCACATCATTTTTTCTTTTTTTCACAATTTTAGAAAATACAGAAAAATGCCTGTTACTCTTAAACCGTAAGCGATAGAGGGCTAAAAACACCGGATTCGTGTTCAGCAAGGTCGCTTCCTTAAGAAAAGTCACATCATTTTTTCTTTTTTCACAATTTTAGAAAATACAGAAAAATGCCTGTAGCTCCTAAACCGTAAGAGATAGAGGGCTAAAAACACCGGATTCGTGTTCAGCAAGGTCGCTTCCTTAAGAAAAGTCACATCATTTTTTCTTTTTTTACACAATTTTAGAAAATACAGAAAAATGCCTGTAACTCCTAAACCATAAGAGATAGAGGGCTAAAAACACCGCATTTGTGTTCAGCAAGGTCGCTTCCTTAAGAAAAGTCACATCGTTTTTTCTTTTTTTCACAATTTTAGAAAATACAGATAAATGCCTGTCACTCCTAAACCGTAAGAGATAGGGGGGTAAAAACACTGGATTCGTGTTCAGCAAGGTCGCTTCCTTAAGAAAAGTCACATCATTTTTTTCTTTTTTTCACAATTTTAGAAAATACAGAAAAATGCCTGTAACTCCTAAACCGTAAGCGATAGAAGGCTAAAAACACCGGATTCGTGTTCAGCAAGGTCGCTTCCTTAAGAAAAGTCACATCATTTTTTCTTTTTTTCACAATTTTAGAAAATACAGAAAAATGCCTGTAACTCCTAAACCGTAAGCGATAGAGGGCTAAAAACACCGGTAAAATGTTCAGCAAGGTCGCTTCCTTAATAAAAGTCACATCATTTTTTTCTTTTTTTCACAATTTTAGAAAATATAGAAAAATGCCTGTAACTCCTAAACCGTAAGAGATAGAGGGCTAAAAACACCGGATTCGTGTTCAGCAAGGTCGCTTCCTTAAGAAAAGTTACAGCATTTTTTTTTACACAATTTTAGAAAATACAGAAAAATGCCTGTAACTCCTAAACCATAAGAGTTAGAGGGCTAAAAACACCGCATTTGTGTTCAGCAAGGTCGCTTCCTTAAGAAAAGTCACATCGTTTTTTCTTTTTTTCACAATTTTAGAAAATACAGATAAATGCCTGTCACTCCTAAACCGTAAGAGATAGGGGGGTAAAAACACCGGATTCGTGTTCAGCAAGGTCGCTTCCTTAAGAAAAGTCACAATCATTTTTTCTTTTTTTGCACAATTTTAGAAAATACAGAAACATGCCTGTTACTCTTAAACCGTAAGCGATAGAGGGCAAAAAACACCGGATTCGTGTTCAGCAAGGTCGCTTCCTTAAGAAAAGTCACATCATTTTTTTTTTTTCAGAATTTTAGAAAATACAGAAAAATGCCTGTAACTCCTAAACCGTAAGCGATAGAGGGCTAAAAACACCGGATTCGTTTTCAGCAAGGTCGCTTCCTTAAGAAAAGTCACAGTCATTTTTTCTTTTTTTCACAATTTTAGAAAATACAGAAAAATGCCTGTAACTCCTAAACCATAAGAGATAGAGGGCTAAAAACACCGGATTCGTGTTCAGCAAGGTCGCTTCCTTAAGAAAAGTCACATCATTTATTCTTTTTTTCCCAATTTTAGAAAATACAGAAAAATGCCTGTAACTCCTAAACCGTAAGAGATAGCAGGGCTAAAAACACCGGATTCGTGTTCAGAAAGGTCGCTTCCTTAAGAAAAGTCACATCATTTTTTCTTTTTTCACAAATATAGAAAATACAGAAAAATGCCTGTAACTCCTAAACCGTAAGCGATAGAGGGCTAAAAACACCGGATTCGTGTTCAGCAAGGTCGCTTCCTTAAGAAAAGTCACATCATTTTTTATTTTTTTCACAATTTTAGAAAATACAGAAAAATGCCTGTAACTCCTAAACCGTAAGCGATAGAGGGCTAAAACACCGGATTCGTGTTCAGCAAGGTCGCTTCCTTAAGAAAAGTCACATCATTTCTTCTTTTTTTCACAATTTTAGAAAATACAGAAAAATGCCTGTAACTCCTAAACCGTAAGAGATAGGGGCGTAAAAACACCGGATTCGTGTTTAGCAAGGTCGCTTCCTTAAGAAAAGTCACATCATTTTTTCTTTTTTTCACAATTTTAGAAAATACAGAAAAATGCCTGTTACTCTTAAACCGTAAGCGATAGAGGGCTAAAAACACCGGATTCGTGTTCAGCAAGGTCGCTTCCTTAAGAAAAGTCACATCATTTTTTCTTTTTTTCACAATTTTAGAAAATACAGAAAAATGCCTGTAGCTCCTAAACCGTAAGAGATAGAGGGCTAAAAACACCGGATTCGTGTTCAGCAAGGTCGCTTCCTTAAGAAAAGTCACATAATTTTTTCTTTTTTTCACAATTTTAGAAAATACAGAAAAAATGCCTGTAACTCCTAAACCGTAAGTGATAGAGGGCTAAAAACACCGGATTCGTGTTCAGCAAGGTCGCTTCCTTAAGAAAAGTCACATCATTTTTTCTTTTTTCACAATTTTATAAAATACAGAAAAATGCCTGTAACTCCTAAACCGTAAGCGATAGAGGGCTAAAAACACCGGATTCGTGTTCAGCAAGGTCGCTTCCTTAAGAAAAGTCACATCATTTTTCTTTTTTTCACAATTTTAGAAAATACAGAAAAATGCCTGTTACTCTTAAACCGTAAGCGATAGAGCGCAAAAAACACCGGATTCGTGTTCAGCAAGGTCGATTCCTTAAGAAAAGTCACATCATTTTTCTTTTTTTAGAATTTTAGAAAATACAGAAAAATGCCTGTAATTCCTAAACCGTAAGCGATAGAGGGCTAAAAACACTTGATTCGTGTTCAGCAAGGTCGCTTCCTTAAGAAAAGTCACATCATTTTTTCTTTTTTTTCACAATTTTAGAAAATACAGAAAAATGCCTGTAACTCCTAAACCGTAAGAGATAGAGGGGCTAAAAACACCGGATTCGTGTTCAGGAAGGTCGCTTCTTAAGAAAAGTCACATCATTTTTTCTTTTTTTCACAATTTTAGAAAATACAGAAAAATGCCTGTAACTCCTAAACCGTAAGCGATAGAGGGCTAAAAACACCGGATTCGTGTTCAGCAAGGTCGCTTCCTTAAGAAAAGTCACATCATTTTTTCTTTTTTTCACAATTTTAGAAAATGCAGAAAAATGCCTGTAACTCCTAAACCGTAAGAGATAGGGGGGTAAAAACACCGGATTCGTGTTCAGCAAGGTCGCTTCCTTAAGAAAAGTCACATCATTTTTTCTTTTTTTCACAATTTTAGAAAATACAGAAACATGCCTGTTACTCTTAAACCGTAAGCGATAGAGGGCAAAAAACACCGG